>VDFB02259393.1:0-37081 GCA_007258455.2 Sequoia sempervirens
AGTGTTTGCATATTGGCATTTTCTTCAAAGACCCAAAGCTCCTCTACACGTTATACCATTTGAAATCCATCTGTTATACACTAAAAGATCTGTTACTTCCAATAATATATAGCCCCTCAACTGGAACCATCAAAAAGAACCTGTATGCCAGAATTGTGCACTTATATTCTGGAAAATCAGTTACAAGTTAAAATTTGAATCTTTGCACTTTCTCCACAGGCTGCTAAAAACTGCAGACCACAGTTCTCTTTTCCTTTCTTAACAAAGCTCAAAACCATGAACAAGAGCATGAAAAGCTGTACACAAGATAAACAAGTACATTTCTTATATTTTAGAACTTCTGAGCATTTGTAGTTTGGGCTCGTTAAAGTTAATTTAAGTTATATTTTAGAACTTTTGAGCATTTATAGTTTGGATTTTTCGTGTATTCCTCTTGCCGTATCTTGGTCGAATCCGAAGTGGTGAATCAAATCCAGCTCGAATCCACAGACCAAATTTTGAATCTTGGTCGAATTTCCATTGTACCGTACCCGAATTTCGTATCTTGTACGAATTGAATCGTATCCAAAGGCTATAGGTGGTAAATCGGTAACTTAGCAGCAATGAAGTCCTTATTGTGCCAACAAGGGTGCCACCATAAAGTGATACATAAGTCAGCAAAGAGTACAAGAAAGTGCTTGCTAAAGTCTCCCCCGGTCCTAATATGGAAGATGTAGTTATAAGTGAGTTTACTGATTTTGTAGCCTCCATTGGTCAAATTGTTTCCACTCTCTGTGCCAAGTATTGGAAGGATGCTCACTCTTGGTGGTACCTCATTGCCACACATCCAAGCTCTTGCGATCAAAATTTTATCACAAGTTTCTTAATTCTTATTGTACTCTCTAAATTTGAATTTTTTTCATTTTCAAAATTCTTTCCAAGTTATGTGATCGGGTTTTTTATTTGTTCTATGCTTTTATTGTTTTTCCTTACTATTTGTTCTATTCTAGGGTTCAATCTTTCACTTTATAGAAGAGAAGTTCATTCATATTGATTGTAACTGATTGGTTATAGTGGAGTTTGGAGAGTATATAATCATCCAAGTTTTCCCCCTTTTGGGTTTCTCTAGTCCAAATCTTGTGTTTTGTTTCTATTTATCTACTTACTTTTGCTTTGCTTTTGGTACTATATTTTTCTTTTGCATTCAATTGAAAGATGTTTGGAGTAGCTAGAATTAGAAATCCATAATTGGTGAGCTGTTTAAGAATATCTACAGCAGTTTATGGGTTAGATTTGCATCAAAGCAGATTTCTTACTATTAGGTTTACAATTTATCCTGACTAAGACGAGTTGGGGCTTGATGACTTTCTAATAGTGTTCATAATGTCTGTAACTTTATTTTTATATTTCTTGTGGATAATCTAAATAATGCTAATTTAAGAAATTTATGACTTTTCCTTCTATTTAGAAAGTCAAATTTTCTTGAGGTTTGGGTATTAATAAGGAATTGCATGAAATTAGTTATAGAAAGAAGATCATTATAAAATGTACCTATTGGTATTCACCTCCATTTGGTTGGACTAAAGTAAAATTTGATTGTGATTTGTTCACTTAAATTTAAACACTAGGATGTTTAAAGTAATGTATTTTTTTGGACAAATCAGGGACTAATATGGCAACTCAAGAACCACCACTTGTGGGTATATTTTCCTATACAGACGAGGAGATCCATAAATTGGATCGTATTCTAGCTGATCCCACCACCACAGGGGTTTACAAGGATACATGTGTGTCAATTCTAAATAGCTTAAAGAAGATTATACGGAAATTTCACACCACAAATGCTTATTCTGCTGACACTATAGCAGCTATTCTTGCCGAGATGCAGCACGAGATTAGTGGTGAGGTTTCTCTTGCAGTTGTTCAGCTACAAGTCCCAAAAGATACCCTCAAAGAAAAATGTTTTCCATATTATGTTGGTAAATCCAAGGTTAAGGGATATCAGGTGACTCGATGTGTTGATCCTCAGATGGCCCCTTTGATATACCCACGATTTCTTGCAGCATTTGGTCGTTATCCAAATAACGACCAAATTCCTTTATACTTTGCACAACAGTTGTATGCTGAGGTTCATTTGGGCCTCAACGTCAACTACTTGGACCTACCACAATATTATGGTCAGGGGCGTGGTAGGGTTGCTGACAGGGAGGCTTTTCGTCGACCAAATCGACAACCTCAATCTTGTCAGAATTTGGTTGGGGAGAGATTGCCTGCTATCTCCCCAACCCTAGCACCTATTGCAGAGCAAGTTGTCATTTCTTCCCAAAGGGAAGCAATTGACGGTGTTGGTGATATAGCTGCTGCTGCATCTACGATATCTACTGATCGTGTGGGGAGATATTTGATGAGTCATTCTGCACGATCTAGACCATTGGATGATGGTATTGATCCTTATGCTATGGCGGGTGTCCTTTCACCCTCAGACATAGATGGTCTCAAAGGAGAGCAAATGCTTCAGAGTATGGCTCATTGTTTGTCAGATGACCTATTGGAGGCATACGGTTTCATTTCGGCAGAGCTTGGGATCCCGATAAATGAGGTCAGAGGACATGTGAGTAGAGCTCGTTCACATCTAGGATCCAGCCAGGCTACAGGTCCTTCACATCATTCTCATCACTTTGGAAACACTGCACATTTGTCAGATCCACCTACAGATCATTCAGCTGCTGGAGACGAGGGTACACCTACTGGTCCTTCTACGAGTGTTCGACATCATGCATCCCAGGGCTTAGATTTAGTTGAAGATCAGTTGCAGATGGGATCGTCAAGTTTTGTGGATATGCTGGTACATGGAGAAATGTCATCGATGCCATCTCACCTAGTTAGTCCACTACACCCGTCAATACTGGAGCTAGCCAAGGAGACCCGTGATACAGCCGAGTTGACAGATAGGGTCATAGCAGTAGATCCTGCACCACCTGATATAGAGGTATGTATGTGTGTACACACATGCACAATTTAAACTTGTTTAAACTTTAATATTACTTGTTTTACTTAAATGGTAGATAGTCCTAATGTACACATTTATGTTATATATATATTGTAGAGGGAGTTAGCTCATGTTACACCGAGTCTGAGGACGGACCGTGTACGCAGGCGTAATTTGGTTGATGTGACTAATGTTAGTGGATAGGTGAGTTTGAGTTTTTAAATCATGTACCCATGTATATATATAATTTGTACACATGTATATAGATATTTAACATTATTCCAATTTGGCATAATATAATTAGATTGTGTACATGTCTTGTACTATCTCCAGGGCTCGGTGCATCCATCGGAGCATGATTCTCACTCAGAGGGTCACTCAATTCGGAGTCGGCATGACAACTCTGGTGGAGCCTAAGTTAATTAATAGGTAAACAAGTTGTTGGTACAAAATGCAATGTTTATTTTATGTTTTCACAATAGCTGCTCAAAATTTTGAATGAAACATGTTGGTAATTTATCTTGATTCTAACTCTTTGGCACATTTCTTTTTCTAGGCTCTATGTACGAGGAGTCATTCTTGGGTACAAAAGGTAAATTTGCTAAGATTCTACTTTTTATGTGTCTCTTGAGATTGCTTAAGGTATGTTCAAATAGTTTGCAAAAGTTTTCTATGATGGCCTAACTTCTTGAATAACTTGTGAAAACTTGAAATGAGTCATGATTACTTGGGATTAATGGAAAGTTTGTTGAGTGTAATGTTACTATGATATGATATGTTCAGATACCAATTTGTAATCACTACTCTTCCTAGTTTATATACATACATATTATATACCATATGCTTTGATACGACTGTGTACAACCTTCATGGTGCCATTAACTGAAAACTCATGAAATGCTTTACATCACTGACCTTTATGCTTGCATTGTATTATTTTTCCCCTGTGACTGCACTTTGTGGTCATTATCAACTCTTGATGTTCTTCCTCCTCTTCAATTTCACTGTATCCTTTCTTATCACCTTGCTTCACTTTGCAAAGACACAATTTTGGTTTTGTAGACATTAATCCAATGAAAAAAAGGCTTGGATGCTATAGATGTTTCAAGTAAATAGTGTAACATCTTCAACTATCAAGGACCTTGATGAGATCGCAGTCATTAAAGAAGATTATCATTTGGACTGTACATTACATCACAGTCATGAAGAATGTCAAGGCTGACACAAAGACATTACCTTACCTTTTAGCCATTGGCCATTTAAAATTAAAAGAGTTTTCCTCTAAGAATATAATATATATGACTCATTCACCGTCTTTAACAGCCCATGACTGTCCTTATACTCTCATTGTTACCCTCATCAATTGTCTTTAGTTTTCCATGCATAAGGATTGACAACACCGAAGTTACATAATAGTTACATAAACAAGATAAGGGTCCAGATCAAATGTTTGATGTAGAGCACTATGCTCCCGATTTCAAGTTTTTTTATTGACTAAAATGTATAACAAGTTTATGTTAACAAGAAAGGAGCAAAAATATACTGGATAATAAAAACATTTTCAAGCCCTATTGCTTTCACTCATAAAACATGAAAAAATCTGATGAATAAGAAAATATACACAGTTCTAATAGCAAACACTTGTCTTTCTGTGTTTCAAGCCTTTGCTTAGGTGTGATCTCCATGCTTGTGTAAATTCAAACTTAAACTACAGCCGTGGATTTGTTACTGTCAGAAAATTAATTTGATGTTGTTTTCAAACAGCAATACTAGGCAACAAATCAACTAACAAAGACCATCAGTCATGAGGTGGCATCATCTGAAAAACTCTGAGATGGTAATTCTGATGGCCATGTGTAGTTCAGAGAAGAATTCCAACAACCCTTTCCAAAGGCAACATAGTTTACATCATTTTAACATATTAACATTTTATGTCTTCTCTAAGTCTAGTAGGAGCTTTACCTTGTCTGAAGATGTGCAAGCAGTCAGTTCTCACACGGTACACCTATGTATAGAGGCAAAAAATAGTAAATTAAAACAATATAATAAAAGCAGAAATGTTCCAAGGATAAAGATTTGTTAGTTGCTCAACTGGGTTCTAGAGTAAATCTAATTCAGTTCAATTCATTATAAGAGTGTTGTGAGCCCAACTGTAGTTGGCTGCACTGCTACAATCTGCAGGTCTGAAAATAGACCAAAATTGAAGTTGTGAAAATTCTGGAATTGCTTTGACTTAAACCATATGTATGAAACTTAACATAAACTGGAATCAAGCACTGTCAACAAGGAAACTCTTATGGTAAACCATAGTAAATCATCTATTAAGATTGTGAAAAGCCTTGTCAAGAAAACAATAGTAAGGTAGTCATAGGCCAATAATCACAGTCATCATGAGCTCTAGAAGTCAGTCTATAGAAGTGTAGATATTGTCTTATAAAGAACAACGTTACAATGGTAAGGGAAACAATCTAGATGAAGAAAATGACCTTGGTAATCAAGCACATGGCAGCCAATGAAAAATATTGAAGAGGGCAGTCATGTATAGGGTTTTAAGGAGACAAGTTGCTCTCGCCATTGGATAGCTTGATAGAGCTTGGAAGGCAATATGGTGATCTTGAGATTAATTTAGAAATGAAAAGACTCATAGGAAATATCAAATGCTATGTTTGTTTGCCCAATCTTTATATGTGGATTTGAATTACAAAACATTACATACATCTCATGTTGTGTTATGTCTAGCCAATGTTTTATATGTAATTCATTATTATTGGGCCCAATCTTGTGTCTGATAACATCTCTACTATTTGATGAAGGACGGGTATGATCATTCCAAAAGGTTGAGATGAAGTTCCTAAAAACATCTTGAATCCTGTCAGATCGAGGAGCTCTACACATAATTGCCCAATTGCCTTCTGAGGTACTATCATCAAGAATCTTTCTCCTTTTGACATATTGTGTCAATGTCTTTCTGCTGAAACCAATCTCGGTTGAAAGTGAAGAGATTTGTCTTTTTTTGGCCATTTTTTCACTTAAAATTGATGTCAACATGACTCTTCTTGAAATTGCCTTATCTGCTGATCGAGACTGTTTCCCAATGGACCCCAAACCTTTTTTCAAATTTTCAACAATGTCTTTTTGTAAGTGTGAACCTTTCCTCTTTTTTGTACTTGTATCTACACCCAACAATTGTAATGGCTCTTGTAGCTCATTACTTAGAAGTACAATTGATAATAGTTGGGCTTGATCGAGTGTATCAAGGTTATTGAAATGAGCAATTATTTGCTTTGCAGTTTTGTTCATTGACCTCCTACTACTATTTCTAGGTTGTTCAGCATAAAACTTCAATTTTTCCATATCCATTTGAAGTAAATGATCTAAATTTCTAGAAGAAATTTTTCTCTTCACCTCTTTAGCTATATTCATATGCTCATCCATGATGGTATCCCGAAGTGATCCTGACCCCTCTCCAATATTCATTCCTTGCACTTGGGCCTCCTCCCTAACATCAACTATATGTTCTTCAACCTCATTTGCTCCAGTATCTAAATTTGGCTCGACTTCTACTTCAGTTTCTGTATGTTGAGCCCCTACACAAAAACACATAGAATATATTTAACATATGGAACTTAAAGGATGATTTTAATTGATCACTAGGTGGATCTTGACTATGATAAATTAAGCTGTAGTTTTTAAAATATACCTAGTCTTGCAAGAAAAGGATGAGACTGGGTTGCTTAGGATAACTATGAAGCATAAACTTTTGTTTTATCTTTAAGATCTAATACTTAACTCTATGCTTAAGAGAGATTATAATTGGTCCAAATACAATGACAGTTCTAAGGGAAAAATTTGCAAGGCAGATTATGGTTCTCATGACCAAAGGAGCAGCCATTTGAAGGACAACATTGAAGAAAACAACTGTGATCATCCACAGGGAACAACAGACCGGGGTGACAAAGACAAATGTATTGGAGGTGACAAGGTACCAAAGTACTTCAGGTCATGGAGGGAAGTATAATCTTAGTTGCAATTTGTTTTTCAAGATTGGAGGTTTCACTGCATTGATGCAACATCATAAACTCTTGGTATTATAATGATACAATTAGTGATTCACATCAATCTAGAGAAATCATTGACATGGAATAAAGAATGCACTAGTGTGAATGGCAAGGAGAACTACAAACTTGTTTGCTATATGTCAGTGAAAAAAGCCAAGGTACAGCTAAGACTAACATGTCAACAAATCATGACTGCAGACTTACCAAGCCTGACTCAAACTTAGATCCAAGATTCCTGACCACGTCTAAACACACTGCATTTGAATGGGAAAATATCATGAGTGCAGGGACTTATGGGGATTTGTCTCTATGAAAAGTATATGACATGCTGCAGGATCATTTGTAGATCACTTGTAACAGTAACAGTGCTACAAGTGTTGTTCAAGCAGCTACAGGTGTTGTACATGTTGCTACATGCATCATGAAGACTGCTACATGCATCATATAGTCTACTACAGGTGTTGTGTATGTTGCTACATGCATCATGCAGGCCGATACAGGCATCATGTAATCTGCTACAGGTGTTGTGCATGTTGCTACAATGCATCATGCAGGCTGCTATAGGCTTCATGTAATCTGCTACAAGCATCCTGCAGGCTTCTAGAGGTGATAAAAGGTTGCTGCAGGTATTAAATGATATGTAGTGAGTGTATGAATAGAGAAAATATGTTTGCCAGTCCTTGGCACTGGTTTGGAACATCATTGGTGGATTTCTGGCACAAATTTGGAGTATGCTCAAATGATATGTAGCAAGTGTATGAACGAGAAAATGTGTTTGCTAGTTTTATTGGTGGATTTGTGGCACCAAGCATCCATATCTTCATTTGTTTCAAAGTAGTTTTAGCTATTATTATGTTGAGAGCCATACAACGTGGAAGACAATGAAAGGGACAATTTTGTTCCTTGCTTGGCAACTATTTGACTTTGATAAGGGTCATGCTTTTTGTTTTCCCACACTTAGTGGTGCCACGATGACAAACATTAGTTAAGCGGATTGTTATTCTTCTTCAGCCAGGACTATTTGCCTTCCATGGAGTTGTGAAGGCAAGAAGCAAACTCTTGGCATTCTCTGTTGGAGGCCATTAGAGCTAGCGAGTAGTTTGTTTGGGTTTCCATATCAACAATTGGGCAAATTATCACCTAAACTAACTGTTTTACCACTTCACTTAATGGAAAGAGGTAGAAAAAATTGTTTGAAATTAATCTACTACAAAGCTGATGCATCGAAAATGTATTTTTCTCAAACTTTGGACTACTGTTTTAACACACAACTTAATCAACAACTTGGCTATTTGTGCACAACATCAAAGTTTGACATATCTATGTATTAGTATTTCATGGAAAGGTCTATGTTTTTGCAGTTTTTAGAAGAGAAGTAGTATTGCTCACAACTAACCTTCGTTAAACACTGACTCAAGAAATGACCTACACAAATATACCCTTTTTGCTTTAAAAATGATCAAAATAAGGCATTCATTCAATTATTTACATATGAAAGTCACAAAAATGACATCAATTACCTCACATACATAATCAAAAAAAAATTCTTGAAGGCCAGAAGTGCTCAACTTTATTGATAGAAGGTTTTTATTTACAGCAAAACAAGTCTAAGAATGTATTTCTCTTGAAAAATACTTGAAAAAAGTGTTACAGTGTTTTATTTTCAGTCTCAGAGGCTCAAAATCTAAGTTACAATGCCACAATGACCAGAAAAAAACTTTAGCCAAGTTTACAATACTTTACCAAAATGAAAAGAACTCATTGAAAATGAAAAAAGTCTTTCTTTTTGTCCACTCTATGCTAGAGGAAAAGTAGGATAACATCCAATGATAATTAAATGACCCATTATGACTATTGTTGACTCTGCCCATCGCTTGAAACTAACTTCATCATGTTTGACAATTGAAAACTCCTTGGTGGCATTGGAGAAGGGAAGTGTTGACATTTTCAACTTCTTTTCATCTCATATTATTGTCGTGAGACTCCTATATGTCTGCCAACTGATCCTATATCTGCTCTTTGACCCAGCCAATTGCTTGCAGTTGTCCATCCCTATTCAAATTGCCTTCTAGATACTCTCAACTACTCAAAACTACCTCTTAATATCTTCTCCAACTTCTACTCATTTCCTTCAAATCCTTCTATGTTAAGTGTTGGATGCTCTCTTAATTTTAATTGTTATGATATCTACTCCATTGAAGCTACTCTTCATACCATTTGAATACTCACTATCCTCAAATCATGATTCTTTATTGAACTTTTATTTCATATCTTCATTTGGCTCATATTTCTTTGTAAGGTTGCATTTTGTGTCTCATGATCCTTTCTATTCAATTATTCAAATCAACTTCCAAAAAACAAGCACCTTAAAAACCTCAATATGATCTTCAACAATTATTGCAGTATAAAATTCATTCTTATCATTCATTCAAGATTAACCTAGTTTCCTTGTAAGTTTCTAAAAAACCTTACCATCATCTAAGCCTTGATTCATTTGTTATGTGTGAAAATTAGGGAATCATTTGCTGCCACAATTTCCTTGCTAAAAGAGCACCATTGTCACTCCAAAAAATGCCATATTTACCATTTACATGAGCATAATCACTAGAAATGTGTAAGAATTCCTCATGACTTTTGAAAGACTCCAAACCATCCTTGCTACCTTATTTGGATTTGATGATTGTCATGTATTCCTTTGGCTGAGACTGAACATATGATTTATGTGCACTATCATATCATATTTTCCCTTTGAATGTAGTTTTTAGCTTTAAAAGTATAAGCATATTCATATGGATACCCATCTTCATTTGAGCTCCCTCTCTTGACTATCTTCATTATGGTGACTATGACCATTGATGTTTCATGTCATTTTTAAAACTATATCCTCTCATTCACTAATCTTCATGTATATTGATAATGCTTCAAGTTTTCACTATCATATACTCTTCATACCAAGGTGATTGATATCCTTTTGTAACTACCCCTGAACTTTATCCTTGTATTATGTTGATCCACTTTGAAATGTTATTGTTGCCTCACTATCATAGGGGTTTCCTTCACTTTTGTCCTCTCTTACTGTGTCTTCTATTGTTCATGCTATGAGTGTCGAATTCCTTTTAGATCCTTTCCCTTGAATTTAATAACCTAATTAGTATGGTATAAGGTCCTCCTTTATCCTTTACAGACCTACATTATACTCATCAACTCACTTCCTATCTTTGGAAGCTTCTGTTCCATGGCTGCAAACTCAGGAAATAGGTCTTTACCACTATTCGTTACATTTGCATTGTGCACTTTTACTAGCAAACAACCTTTGGACTTTCATACAAGATCATTAGCTAGTTACATAATACCTAGGTGTATCATGAACATCCCTCTTAGTAAGGTTTGAAATATTTTATCAATATACTCTTATCATATCTCTGTCCCTAATATTCATGAAAACTTGCTTCTCTAGACATAGGAGACATGATGTCATGGATTCATATATTTTGACTATATTGTTAAGAATGGACTATCTTTGTGAGACTATCCTTCTCACTACCAGAGCTATGCTCTTTGTCCCTAATATTCCTAACAATGTCACCATCCTTGCTTGTTCGCATATTCCTACCTTCTTTTATCTTCACTTCCTATGGTGTTTTCCTTTCTCATGGACAATGTAGTTTTCATAGGTATGATTATTGCATATGTCAAAAATCCTTATCCATGCCATAAATTTCAATATATATGCTCAATGCAATGTCCAACACCCAAGTTTCCTACAGAAGTGTTGATCCTACATAGCTAAAGGATCATACATTCTACAAACACCACCAAATAATGACTCTCATTCAGCAATCAGGCCTATTTAGACTTCTTAAGACTGTCCTCTCCTATCTATTTTGTCATGCAATATCAAAGGACCCTCCCAGACCTTAAACATAGTTTTAATGGCATGAAATACAATTCAACATATGATTCTTGAAAGGTTGTTGCAATCATTAACCATAGGAAACTATAAAATGCACTATACACTCAGCCTTGTCTATGACTGTAACAAGTCTGCCATACAGGACAGCGGCATAAAAAGGTCTCAAGCTTTCAAAGTTTTTATAAACCATAGCTTAAAAAAGTTTCTTAGAAATCCTTGACACCATATACAAATAGATTCACCTATCAAGAATGCCAACTCCTTCATCAAATTACTCAAACCCTTACTGTACTCTGTCATCCCCAGTCTGGAATCATACAAAATCCAGCCCAGGGCATCATGGAATGATAAACAAACTTAATCCTTTGGGTCTGCAACTTTGCAACATGAAAGTCCACAAACATATGCTTTATTTCACCAACTTTTAGATTTTTTCCCACCGTACAAAATAATAAATTCAACAATTTTAAATGCTCACTGTTTACCCTCATAGGATTTCAGGCAGTCTTCAATAAAAATGCTATAACTTTTCACTTTCTCAATGAAATGAAACAAAACAAAGACCAGATTAAAATAGATTCAAACCTCTACCACATCCAACAAATCTCAGGCCCATTATTGGTTCGTACAGTCCGTACCATCTCAAAGAACAGTGAAAATAGGCGTTAAAAGCAGGGTTCTTTATTAATTCTCCTTCTCAAATTCAATACATCTTCATCCACACCAATTTACATAAGGTATACCACAATTTGGATCCTAAACATCTGCATAAGGTATTCTAAAGATTCATTTGACTCTTTATTGAATTCTGGACTCGTCTTTTTTTTTTTTTTTCACATCATAATTTCAAATTAGAGAATTTCATATTTAAATTTTCTGTGTCCATTTGTAACAACAACCTTTAATGATTATTCCACATGTATATACATGAGTCTTCTTACAATCTTTACCCGAAAGCCATATTTGGTGGAAATTTGCTCATAATCTCTGCTCAATTTAGATAAAAGATGGATGTTCTGTATTAATATAAATGTTGTGTTATTGTATTTAACCGCATTTTTCAGTCTAATCCTTGAGGGGGCATTACATAGGATGGTGGTGTTTGTGAGAAAGACACGTGATATTTTGTCAAAATCCAGTGAGAAGAAATGGATCTAAGGCAGTTCATAAAGATATGACAACCTGCTATAAGTGTGAGAGTACCATGCCATGGCAATTTAGTCAACAACCTCACTGATATATACAGATATAGTGATATATCGAGATGTATGTGAAACACTTTAAAGATGTTATGTATCTTAATCATATATTCATATTCTTCATAAATTTCTAAGCCCAAATGAAATCAAGGGACTAAGCATCCTCTAATATTATGCACTAATATGTGAATAACATTACATTTGTGGTAGACAAAGAGCACACTTTCATGGAGGTAGTGGAACCACTCACATTCTAGATATTGCAATTACCATATGAAATAAATGATAAACTAGTCTATGCAAATGCTAAGGCTGTGTTGGCTTTTCACAAATATCAGAATGTCGAGAGATCTGATATTTAGTAGAGATAATTGAAGAATTTCTTGAAACATTAGTCATAATGTTAAGCAAAGAAGAGAAGAAACAATATAAATATAGGAAAATTAAGGAAAGAAGCACTAGATGAAGTTATGGTGAAGTTATAGAAGTAGAATAGAGAAGAAAGTATGTAATATATTATAGATGGATGATATATAGAAGAGAAATATAAGAAAGAATATTGATGTATAAATGAACTATGTAGCAGAGATATATATGATGAATATAATATATTGCATGATGATCTAATGAATGTATGATGTGCTATTATTTATTTGTGAATATATGTGTATTTTCAATTTTAATTGTTCTTTCCTACCACATCCTTTTGTAACTCACCACATAAGTTATTGTCTCCCTTTTATTGCTCATACTAAGGTATAAGAATTACACCAAAGTAACTTAGGACAAAATCCTTTATCTATGCTCAATTTTTGCTAACAAGGTATGTCATGCTTGAGGAGCACTTCAAGCCAATTACACCATTTTACACCATTTGTCTATTTTCATAACAATTACCTAGTGATTTTTCCTTTCGTTATGTTACCCTTTCTTGAATACTCTATTCTTGAATTTAATAGAAAAATTAAGGTTGCACCCTACACAAATATTTCATCCTACTTATTAAACACGAATTATCCTTGAAACCCCCACTTGTCATTGCTACTTGTAGAATCCACCTTGCTTCTTCTAAATTGGACTTACATTACTATAAGAATAGATGACCTTATTCCATTATGGATTACACTCCTAAAATGGTTTATTCTTCTTACCTTGAGTCTTGACCCTAGGTCCCCTTTCCAAGAAAGTCTTGTCTTTGGCCCTAATGATCTTGAGAATCATGGAAGAATGCAATTTTTTGGTGGTGAAGATATTAGAATGATTTTTTTGGTGGTGAAGATATTAGAAGCACTAAAGTCACATTCAAAAAGGGGAAAAATATGATGAGAATGACCCCATTTTGGATGGTATACTAAAGGGAGTGGAGGGTAGAAAAATAATCTTAAGGTGAAGAGTAAAGTGAAAATGGAGGATGAAATTGATTTGGATGATGAGGTAAAGTGAAATATTTATGCCTTGCCCCTCTTATTTCACTGGCTGATCTTCCATGCCATTCTCTCTCTTTAGAGGTTGTTGCTTCAATTGTGAACTTGATTGCAAATAAAAATATTGATATGAACAAAGAGGTTATCATTCATCATACAATCCTTAAGTGGTTCTTCATTGAGACCAACAAAATGAAACTAAAACTATCTAAATGGCTAAGAAACTTCCAAGGAAAAGGTGCTTGTCCCTATGAAAGAAGAACAACTTTTCTTCAAACATTGGGAGGTTATGGAATAAGTTAGTGAATTGAAAATGGAAAACACTAAGAGTGCTGAATGAATTGCATTTTTAGAGAAATATTTTATGGATCAAAGCTATTCTAAGGAGGGTAATTAAAGTTAGTAGAGCCCCCATAAAGAAAAATGCCAACAACATTAAAATGTTACAAGAGAGATTGAAATCTTACTCCATTCTTGATTAGATCAAACATAGCTTGAGAACTAGAGGACACAAAGTAAAGGTGATGAAGGGAGAATGATGACACAACCTTCATGGAGAAGCATCTTAACTTTGTGTAAGATTGGAAAGTTGTTGTTTCTCTCTATCAACTATAAAATTCCTTGGATTCTTGTATTCCTTTGATAGATTCCAATTGCATCCCCTTCTATGGCTTGCTAGTAGTTAATTTTGTAGATAATTAGCTATCTCTTTTGTTCTATTCTCATCAATTTTACCATCAATTTTTTCATAATGTCACACTTGTGATTTCTATTAATAATGCTCAGTACCTATTCACTTTTTTTGTCTTCTATTAAAGGCTTTTGGTATTTCATGGTAATTAATCATTTCGGGTATTTATTTCATCTTTAAGTGTGGGGCTAATGAAGGGAAATGCATGTTAGTTTAAAAAAAAGAAAATTAAGGTTGCAATATTAAATCTAGTGTAAATTAAGATATTATCACTCTTAAATTTCTACAAAGAATGCATGAAACTAAATAATTTTGAGATAGGTTTGAGATAGGAAATTTTACGTTGATCAAAAGAAATATATTAATCCTCCTACATAATTCTTGAATAAAAATATAAAATGGAAGGTTAAAGGGATACAAAAGGAATAATATTGGGAGAGGCACAAGTTTGGCATACCTTGTTTTCGTCTATGATATCTTTGCAAGCTTTCTTCACGTAATCTTTGTTCCTCTTCTACTGAATTCTTTCGTTGACTCTTCCTTTGTCTTGTTTTTTTGTTTCCCATCTCCTTCTTTGTAAAATATCGCTTGAAAATTCCTCTAATCTTCTCCTCCAATAGAACAAAGCCTCTTTTGATCTTCAGATATTCTCCTCCAAAGCCTCTTCTAATCTTCAAATATTCTCCTCCAATAGAACAAATTTTTTTTTCACAATTCTTTAGATATTCTCCTCCAAAGCTTTCCCTGTAAAACCAAAAAAAACCAAAACAGCTTTGACAATTTCTATGATTTTTTTCTTACTTATATAGAAAAAAATTCACATGCTTTCATAATAGAAACTTAAAAAAACAAAAAAATAATTGCAAATAATAAAAAATAAAAAATGCTAATCTTAGAAAATCCAGAAATTAGCCGTTGAAATGCATTTTTTGGAGCCTTCGTTCGAAGGCTATCTTAGAGGACGCTTTGGTGGAAAAATTTAGCAGAATGGAGGGGGTTCATTCAAACCACCTGTTCTAATGAAGGGGGGTTTGAATGAAGGGGGGTTCTAATGAACCCCCTTCATTCGAACCCCCTTCATTAGAAGGGGGGTTCTAATGAACCCCCCTTTTTTCTCTTTCCCCTCCACCATTTCAAATTTTATGTATTTTTTTGACTATCGAAGCCCAAAAATGAGGTGCAGATGGATTCAAACTTGATAAACCAAGTTGGGGGAGTGTAGTGCTCGAAACATGCTTTCCAACAACTATAAATTTAATATATTTTGTTTTTATTTTTCATTTTATTCTTTTGATTAACTAGACATAGGTTTTTCAGTGAACATCAAGTTCAGTGAAAAATCATTGTGGAAAAATATTAAATTTGAGAAAATTTTTTTTGAAAAATATATATGCCCTAGGTATTGGTGTCCTTGTTCTAACAAAAAAAAAAATTGAATTTCACTACATACCAAAAAATTTATGCGTGTCGAAGTGCACCTATGTCTAAATTGTAAATGTTTTGACTTCAAAACTTAATTAAAAAAAAATATTCAACAAAACGTTATGAAACAAAATGAAACCAATAGATACCAGTGTTAGCAACCTAAATTAAAAAGAATCAAAATTTTATCCTTTGTAGAAAAAAAGTTATGCATGTCGAAGTACACATCACTTTTAAAAAATGTTGTTTACTATTAAAAACTGGTTATCAAAGGAGACGCAAAAAAAAAACAATTTAATTCCAAATATATATATATATATAGAATCTACAGACACAATATCACAAATCACTAGTTTGCATCATCTTCAAATTCCTCATGGTTTACCTACTATAGGTGTGAGAAAGTGAAGTTTTTTTGAAAATGTTGGGATTGATCAAGGATTTGGCCAAAAAGTGTAACCCGGGATGACCCATCTGAAAATGAAATGTTGTGAATGCAAAAGTGAAATTAAACAATGCATGACATGAGATATTTTAAGTGAGATCTAGTGAAATTGATGTTACAAAAATGCCACTAACTGATATAGGTAGTTTAAGGAACCAAACATAAGCTTAAAAATAGAGTTTTGAGTTATGTAAAATGTAGTTTCAGGGGTCAAAAGGGATTGATTCGCCCAGGGTGGCGAATGGGTCCCAATATGGACTTTTTTCAGAATTTGTATAAATTTTTGATGAATTTTTATGGTTTTTGAGTTCTATGATGCAGAACTAAGTGAAAAATGTAGTATTTTAGAAAATCTAAATGAATTTAGATGTTAAAAATGCAATCTAAATGCCCTTTTTTATGAATACAAAATTTAAAACATAGTATGCAAATGAATCATGCAAACACTAATGCAAGGTCAATGCAAACTAGATCTATGATGATAAATGACTCCAAATTAGATAAGTAAGTATTCTAAAAAGTAGGTTCACCAAAATGAACCATAGATTTTTGGCACCACAAGACTCCCTAACTCTTCTAGGGTTTTTCACCTAAAAGGAGAGAGGTAGGCCAAAAATGCTAAAGGGTTTACTTAAATTATGTTATGTATGATGGAATTATGGCTAAATGTAATGATATAAGTGAAATTAAGTGATCTAAATGACTGATTATGGATGCAAAATCTAGGAAATATGACTTGTTTGAAAACACATTATGTAATGCAACAATGAACTAGAAATGAATGCAAAGCTAAACAGAAATGAATGAAACTTGAAGTGTGCACCTGGAATGTGGATGAAGAATGAAAGTGACATTTGAAATGCTGTTGATGCTAATTTTTGGGCCTGGTGGGACTCATTCACCATTTTGGGAAAATCAGTCCTAGTTCTGTCAAACTGAGCCGAAACTTATTTATGACAAATGGGTACTAAAAATTGACCCTGGAGTAGGAATCATTCGCCACCCATGGAGAATGAGTCCACTTTTGAATTTCTATATTTTCAAAAGTAGATTTTGAAGCTTTTGATCTAAACTTTGACTTCCTCTAGGTGCCTGCTTCCGAAACTTTGATTTATGGGCTTGAAAATGAGTTTTTGTTGATATTTTGACTTGTTGAAAGTGGAGAAGACTTGAGAAACCTTGCAACTTGATCTTCAATGATTTCCAAGCTTCCAAAAGTCCTAAATCTACAAACAAACAAAGAAAGAGAGAGATGTTGAATGTTAGGGCACATGGGTTTGGCTTGGTCAAACACCTTTTAGGTAATTAAACCAAAATGATGAAAGAATGGAATGAAACATGCAATAATGGAATTTATTACCTTGTCATGATGGTTTGATCTTGAATTTCTGTAATAATGGAGGAAGATTCGACCCTTGAATGTCCTTAGAAGCTTTCTTAACGACTTGCAATGACAAAACCCTAAGTTTCTTGGCTTGAGATAGAAGAATGATGTATTATTGAATGATAAGAGAGAAAAGAGATGTGAAAATGAGTTAAAAAGACTTATATTTATAGGAAATTCACCTATTTTACCTGTTAATACCTCATCATAGGCTGACATGAAGTAATATTAAACTCAAATTTCACTTATTTCCTGCTCAAAGATCAAAATTGAGCCAAATGGGACTCATTCACCACACATGGAAAATGGGTCCCGCAGGGGCCAATTTGATAGGTCAGATGCCAAGAGATAAGGAAATAAGGTCTAAAATGCAACCTTGTCAGGTATTTGATCAATTCAAGCCTCAGGATGCACAATATGGGTTACTAGGGGCCTATTAATGATGATGTGAATGTCAAATAGGGATTGGTACACAAAATTTAATGTGAAAGTGTGATTAAATACAATTTACAACACTAAAAGGAGGTCCACATAGCCTAGGAAGGCACACGAGCCAATGTGAATGTGTGAGACACATTACAACACCAGTTTAACATTAAGTTTATTTTAAAAGTCTTATAGATTGATGTAATAATATTATTAAACACATTTTATAATGTTGAATTAGGGATAAATAGGTTCATTAAGTCTAGAAAAGCGTGAAAGCATCTTACAACACTTTACAACACCTTTACAAGACGTCATTAAAAGCATGTTATTCGATTTGCAAGGGTACAAGACCTAATGTGGATCCATAAAATGCCCCACAACACCTGAATCAAGGCCTCATTAAGTCAATTTATCATGAATTATTCCCATGTCAAGCAAAGGGTACTTTTTTCTACGATGCAGAACCAAGGCATCATACGCTAGTGAAGTTCAATATTCACTACCTGTGAGTCTTCTAAAAGTGGAAAATGAGAAACACACAAGGGCTAGTGAGGGTAGATTTCACTAGGTGTGTGTACCCATGTCAACCATACCAAGAGTTATAGTCCCAATAACTTTGATAGGAGGCTACACAAAATGATCAAAATGGCAAGCCAATACATTACTAAGTCCAACGTGTGTGAACAAAGTGAAGAAAATAATAATGTATTCCCCCATATTAAAGTAATTTTAAATCACAACCATGAGCAATTGCTTTAAGGTAGAAGTAGAATAATAAATATTATATGATAAGGTCATGAAATCTTATTGGAAAACCCTATGATAATGATATGTTCTCAATAAATTTGACTCATAACAAGGGGTTTCCACTAAGACAAAGCCACATAACAAGACAAAGGATACCACATAAGGGATGGATGGATCCAAGGTCAATATAGATTGTTGATAATATGTAGTATGATTATGCTTGAAATTGACATGATTCCTCCATATACTTATGGAAATATGAACATGATGGAAGAAAGACATATTAAGATGAAAAAACCAACCTTTTGAGTCAACATGGAAGAGACCTAAATTTCTCAATGCCTTGCATTATGCCCAAACTTGGAAAACACAAGGCAAAGACAAATGTTTATTACATAAAGAAGAATGAAGATACAAATAG
Organism: Sequoia sempervirens; assembly: GCA_007258455.2. NCBI lineage: Eukaryota > Viridiplantae > Streptophyta > Pinopsida > Cupressales > Cupressaceae > Sequoia > Sequoia sempervirens. The sequence goes on from VDFB02259393.1 coordinate 19,102, forward strand.
ATGGATGTTACAATAGATTTGTTTCCTTTATATCCTTGTACTAATAGGAACAACAAGGGTCATCCAAAGAAAAATATCAAACATAAAGACACATCAAGTATCACAACATGGGATATCACATCATGTGCAAGTAAACACATAAAAGTACAATACACAAAGGTACAAAACATGTGAGCAAATCTACAATAAATCATCCACATCCTAATATTTTTCATCATAAATGGATGGCGAACAATACACTAAAGGGGCTACAACAAGTTTTATGCAAGGAGTAGCACTAGGTTCAACACATGGTGGATCACTCTCATTAGGATGATCGTCACAGTTTTCCCCATCTAAATCCATAGATTTGGAGAACAAAAGGTTAGTTCATTATACACTTTTTCGTATACCTTAGCCTCTTCATCTTCATTATCCAAGTTTATCACAATAGGTGGCCTATGAATGGTATCATCCATATATTCACTTTTGATTCTTTGATTAGGTTGGGACATGTAAGGTTCAATTTCATAGTTTGGCAAAGGTGGCAAAGTGGAATCAGGTGATGACAAGGATAAATGGGTGAGAAGAAATTCATTGAAGGTGGGTTGGATGGGTGGTTGGTCATTAAGTAATTTTTTATTCTTTTTAGCCAACTGGCGATTGATGACACACCGTCTACATTTACAGTTCTTATCACTTCTACTTCTTCTTACATTGATTTCACATTTTGAAGGATTAACCGAGGTATGTCCTGGTATAGGTCTCTTTTCTTCCTTTTAAGGAGGAAATGAAGGGACCACTATGGGTTGGGAGGTCACCATATTTTTAGGTACATAAACTTTCTTTTATTTCAAAGGTACAAAGTTGATTATATCATTATCCCTTGGTCTTTTATAAGATGATATATGTGGAACTGCATCAAACATGCTAGGTGGTCGAGGGAGGAGACCCAATTTAGAATTAGGTTCCTCCACTACCATTGGGGTAGGAGAAACATCCATTAAAGTCATAGTAGGCTGAGAAACTTCAAGTGGGATATTAATAAAATACAACACTATATGTTTGGATTTAAAATTTTGATATGATATGAAAAGTGATCTTCACACTGTTTAACAAGTTCAATAGGTTGAGGAAAAAAATAATCTAGTGAAAAATTTCCACGGGAAGATAAAGGTTTAAATCCACTATGAGAAATTATATATATTTCATCTTCAAGTGGAAACTTAATGCATTTGTGCATAATCGATGGGACCATATTCATTGAGAATAGCTATGGATATTCTAACTTCAAATGAAATTGGTTTGATATCAGGATAATGGTGAATGAGACATCCAACTTTTTGGGTCCAAATTTGAGTGGGAGAGTTATCAAACCTATCATAGAGAAAACATAACCATCATGAGTTTTTATCCATGCTTTTTATTGTTCATGGTTGTCTTTGTAAAGTTTATACACAAATAGGAATTCTTCAATGATCACATTTTCTAAACACACACATGATCAATGAGTATTCCCCTTGTGGGTTTGTCATTAATATGACTAGTGATATGGAGAGGACCCTCATGTATATTTATGGATGCATCAATATGAGTGAAAGCAATATCAGGAAACAAAGTGACAATTCGACCCTTACAAGGTTGAAATTCTATTGTGTTAAAAACATTGGAAAAATCATCTTCTTCATCATTATCACTAAGCATAAAGTTGGATGAATGACTTGGTAATATATTTGTGAAGATTTGAAAGTTTTGGTTAGGTGACAAGGCTAACTTGTTTCCTTTTTCATTAACACCAACCAAATAGATTTGATTGGAATTGATGAGGTCTTGCACTTGGCGCTTAAGATGCATACATAACTTTGTATCATTTTCAGGTGTACAATGACACTAAAAAAATGTTTTGGCCTTAAATTTTGGTGTTAAAGGTTTAAACTTATATCGGCTGACCTAATCACAGGGAGTTGAATTAGGCTCTTAATAATTGTAACATTATAGCATGAAGAGAATTGGGTAATTGTGTGAATTATCTATCTCTTGGTCAGAATTTATAGGGAGTGTTATTTGTTGCAGCAACATGCATTTCAATGTTATTGGTGGTTTGATGAGTGTTTATCTTAATGAAGCTTTTGTTTTTATTTTTAGTTGATAGGTAGTTTTTTTGAGGTATGGATTTAGATTGACCAATAGGAGTCATTAAAGGTGATCCTTCATACTAACAAACTGATATTTGATAATCACAGAGAGCTATATATAGGTGTGTAAATGATGGATACTTCATTAATAAGATCTTGTCTCTAATATTAGGTTGCAAGTTTCTTGTAAACACTCTTTGGATATCAACATTAGGAAGACTATAGGAAATTTGTGAGTAAAGTGATTGATATCATCCTATATTTTTTTTACCTTTTCTTTAGGTCCTTGTTTACAATGAACTAAGTTGAAGTTAACGTCACTTGAGGACCAATTTTTTCTTGAAAATGTTGGACAAATGCACTAAAAAGTTATGTAAATGAAGTGATTGAAATGTTTGGAAATGAGAAAAACCATTCCAAGGCCATGTATTTTAATGTTCTAGGAAAGAGCTTTAACAATATTGTATCTTCAAAGATGAAATCACTACATAACGTAGTAAAATATGACACATGGTTGTTAGTATCTTCCTTACCATTGTACTTTTTAAATTAGGGTATCTCAATGTTTTAATCTATGGGATTTTTGAGAATGGGAAATGAAAAAGGATTTTGTGTGAGATAATGTAGAGGTTTATCATTTTGATTTTGAGTCAATGTTGAGATTTATTGTTGAAGTGATGTCACATTTTGCAAAATTTGGTTTATGATTGGATCATTGTTTGAAATGTTTTGAGAGGGTTTTGAGTATGGTGAACTAGAGTGGTTGAATAATGGGTTACTATGTGGTATGTTTATGAAAGGTGATGAACATGGTGGTGTCATGGGTGAGGTGACAAAACTATAAGGATTTCCATTAGAAATCCCTAAGATTAAATTTATACCATTGGTGTATTGTATGGTTGATGCTATGTTTGGAGGTGTGAATGTGGGAATAAAGGAATGGTTTTGGAAGAGGAAAATTTTTTCTTCGGTTTTGAGAATTTGTGAATTCTTGAGTGCAACTAGCTACCGTAGGGATGTTAGCTCATCTACTATGTGAGCTAGAATACACAACACTTCTATTCCTTGAGACTATTTTATCAATTTCCTAAGGTTTTCCACAATAGGCACCATTTCACCCACTAAATATTTAGTACTTAAGTAATCTCTAAGACCCTCTAAATCTTTGTCTAATTATTTCAGTTTCTCCTTAGGAACATGGGAAATAGTGGCCTCTAAGTCCACATAAATATTTTATTGTGAGGAAGCCATGGATAATGTATGGTGTATGGAATCCAAAATGGATTAGGTTGAAGTCATACCTTGTGTAAAAGATTTAGAAGACTTAGGATCCACAATAGATGTGGTGACAACATGGGATGCTATAAGTTTGAAACCACGTCTCACAGGGGTATTAATAGTAGGACACCAAGTCATGAAGATCATATGAGTTTCAAAAAACTTAGGAAAACATACCATGCAAGGAAAGGTGTACAAGACAATTGCAACACATCATATAGAGAGTGAAAAATTAGAAAGTAGAACCACACAGAAAACATAGAAATAGTTTTGTGATCCAAAATTGAATAAATTTAGCAGGTCTAGGAAACACTATGCTCTAGATTGGAAAGGTATTTTTGTTGAGTTCAACATTTGGATGTGCTATAGAATGTTTAAGTATCCTATTATGTGACTGTGTAGGTATGACAGTGAACAAATTTCTAGAAATTAACATAATTATGCTTTTGTAATATGAAAGTTAACTATGTAGGCAATTTTCAAAACTACCAACCAATGAATGCAATTAGAATAGTAATTTTTAGATTGTAAATTATAAAAACTAAATGATCCTAACTTGAATAATCTAAAAATTGAAATCCTTTTATGTTTTTGCAATAATAACAATGCAATTTTCCTCTTTTTCAATATGTGCAAATGCCTTGATGAATGCTTTGAACACTTTAAGATTTGATATGACCTAATGTAGATTTACCAATGAAAGCATGAACTTAATCTACTTTGCAATGACTAAAATTAACCCTAGATTTTTTTCTAGGATGCAAAATGCAATGCAATTTTTGTACTTTTTCAATGCTTTTTTATGATGAATATGCAAGCCTAAATGATGAGTATAAATGGCATAAGATCTAATTCATATTTGAAGATTATATATTTTAGATTTTTGAAGGTTTCAAATGTAAGAAATAGTCAGGTTTACCAAAATTTTTGATTGGGAAAAGGAGTCACACTCTTCCCAATTTGGTTAGAAGGATTAGAAATGATCTCAAATCCACTTGACTACAAAACCTAATAGGAAGAGTTAGAATGGAAGATTATAATTCTAATCCTTGTGGGGAAAATATGGGTGGAATCATAATGTGTTGATGTGATAATTGATTCATATGATTTCTAATTCACTGATTTTGAATGATGCATTGAAATAACTATATAAAATATGAAAATGTAACCATCTCTTATAAATTTTGATAAACTAAATACAATAAGACAAAAATAGGATCTAGAAATGTAGAAGGTAGATATAGAGGAACCTGGGATTAAAATACGACATTGAATTAGTAGGTCTAGGGTGTAGTGCACCTTGGACTATCCTCTTTATCCAGAACTAAAATTATAGGCTTGAGGTGACTAGTCAATAACTTCTATCCTTCCATGATCATAGCCAAAACTTCATCTATTGATGAGAAAATCTAGTTTCCATGACTTAACAACTTGTAGGGTTTAATTGCATGAATGAACAAAGAGCCTTGAATCCTCCTCCAATTCATTATAGATATACAACCTACACACATGAAAAGAGGGGAAGGGTTGTTCCATATAGGGGCTTGCCAAGTCAAATCACATGTTGGTATTCCTACCTCTACGATAGAAAATTATGATATAAAAGAGAGCTTGTCCTTGGTTGAATAGAGACTAATGAAAAATAATTAATAAATTGACAACTTGCTAGAACTCACCACTCAGATCAGATCTCCTTGATGGATTGAAATCACACTCATCATCTTGAAGGATCCATTATTGGTTAACTTGAATTGATTTGAATGGGCCTACAAGTGTTAGTGCTCACGAATAAAATACATGCAAAACATGAAAAAAAATTACATAACACATGACATGATGATTGAATAATGAAATTTTGTAATAATCTTGATAATTCTTCTCTTGAAATGATTTTTGAAGTTGTAACATAAGAAAAAGGGAACCCTAAGTTTAGTGCATAAACCTAGGATTAATTTTTCTCCCTTTTCAAATGTAAATTAGGATGCAAATAAACAAATTGTTTAGATTGAACTTCAACCATGAAGGTGAGCCAATCAAACTTGGATCTACATCTTATTAAGATATGGAATAGATTGGAATAGATTGAAATTGATTAACCTAATTAGACTATGTGACCTAATATGTAAAATGAAAGGTACCAACAATTGACAAACAAAAATAGAGAATTGTAGGCAGATTTGGGAAGGGGAGACCACTGTGCACCTATCCATAAAGTTTGGTTATGATCATTTTAGGATGACAGAGTCACCCAAGGGAGTCTGAGTCCTTGTAGGGGTGTCTTGCTCTATTTTTGTAGTCCTCTAATGGTAGATCTAAGAGCTCTATTTTTTCTTGCAAAGTTATTAGATCATTGCTTGATAATTCTATAGGTTAATTTTTGTGAGTTGAAAAAATGTAGGGCTTCAAATGCAACAATGAAATTTTTTCCTTCAAGCTTCCTTCAATCCTCTCCAAACCTAAAATCTGCAAATTCACAAAGAGAAGAAATGTTGTGCCATTTAGGGGCTTTCCTCTATCAAATCTTGTGTTGGTCTTTCCATTTCCACAATAGAAATTTCAATGATAAAAATGGATAAATGATAGGAAGGAATGATGAAAAAACACAATGGTACAACTCACCACCCTTCAATGGATTCCTGGAAGGATTGAAGTCATACACATCACCTCAAGCTCTTATACCTTTCTTGCTTGATTGCTTGAATTGCTTGGAGACCTACAACAAGGGTTAGCCTTCACAAACAATAATAACAAAAACACATATGAACTCATATAAGATTTGACAAGTTGTTAGGATCTTGGATTGCTGCAATAAAGATCTGAAATGATTCTCTTGACTTGCTTGATAGTGCTCTCAATTTCACTTATTGCTAGATAACTTCACTTAGATCTCAAATGATGAAATAACTAAGTATTTATAGGCATTTCTCTAATTTCCCAAAAATTAAATCCCCATAATTGACATTTGCAAATTGAATTTTGAATGTTAAAATATTGACATTGACATATTCAAAATTGGTCCCTTGCAAAATTGGGGGGGGGGGGCATATGCCCAAGGGTGTATGGGTCCTAGCCCTATTTTCTAGGACATTAAGTGTTGGGGGCAAAATATCAATTGGATGCATTTGTTCAATGCTTGAAATTTATTGGAAAATGGTACAAATGGGAACCAAAATATATAATTTAATAAATAATTAGGTGCTCAATTAGGCTCAATAACTTAGGGGGGATAAAACATAGTGTGAAATTGTTAAGGGTGACAATTTATGACACTACATAAGTATTCTTGCTCAATAGTTTTTTCTCCTTAACTGCTTAATGTTTCAAATGTTGAAAATACCTTGTATTTATATAAAATTCTTATAAATTCCTAAAAATAAAATGTCAATAGCCAAAAATTGAAATTGGAAATTCAAATAATAAACTACTGACAATGAAATATTCAAATTTGGAGCCAAAAATGTTGGTATATGGTGTTATGCAAACTAGACTAGATTCCTACTTTTTAGGGATCAAAAGTGTCAAGGGAAAAATATTAAATGCTTAGTTTGATTTCCCATGTTTTATACTCCAAGACTATTTATGAAATGGTTGATTAATGCATAATTAGGTCCAAGCACATAGGGGAGAGAAAAACCTAGAGTGAAATTTTCAAGGGTGAAATTTTTTAATGCTACATATCCTAGTTGGGAAATAGAAGTATAATAACTTACTATACCCTTCTTCTTACTTCTTTAGGGGTTGTATTAATTACTTTGAAGTCAACCTATTTTATAATATCCTTGGTTATCCTTTTCATCATTGATGGCCTTACCTATCCTTTAGATTTATGTAACTTTTCTTGAAATTCATCTCTTTTAGTGTCAAAATAAAATATTTAAACTCTTTTGACTTTACTAATTCATCATTAGAAATGAATTGTGTACAAGCCAAGTCCCTTATATAATTATTCTCTTTTCCACCACTTCTTAGATAAATTTATATCCTATCTTGAGGAATATCAATGATTTGTACTCTTTGTGGAGAGAGAATAATCTAATTTGCTTTATGCTACTCAATTACATTGTTTGGGATTTCCTTGGTCCATTCTACTTCTCCAACATCAATGGAATATGTAACTAGATATGGTTGCAAAAAATTCCTCTTCTTATTTTTCTTCTTTGTAGGAGATACAACTAAGTAGGTGGGTATGTGCAGGATCATCATGGAAAAAACAAGCCCTTAAGTGGTGAAAAATTCAGAAAAATCAAAGTTAGGAAACTTGATGTAAAACTTTGAATAAGTTATCTATATTATTTCAAAATATGTAGCGATAGAATCTATAGTAAATTTAATGTAGTTTCTAAACTACTAGGCTTATTTAAAAAAAAAATCTATTTGGTGAAAATTTGAAATTTCAATGCAGTAGTAGTTAAATTTCAGGGAAAAAATAAGAAGTAGGTGTCTGTCTGACCACCCTAACCACAATAAAATGATAGTATTTTTTTATAAGATTTTAGATATAAGTAGAGGACTCATGTCCTGATGTGATGCATATTTTTTTTTAAAATTTTTCCAAGTAAATAATTAATTGTGAAAATTTTATTACAACTTCTAAATTTTTTAAAAACTTGTATGTTTGACCACATTAACTTGGTCAAAACTTAATGAAATTCAATTTTTTTTAATCCTATAGTATGTGAAGCATAGAATGTGACACATATTTTAGATTCAAAATATGTGATACCGTTTGAAAGCTATAGATGTTTTTCAATCAACCTATCAATCAAGACTTTAGTCCTAATCCAAATAGAAAATGAATAATAATTATTTATTAAATTCAAAGTAAAAAATAATTTATATTGGTGGAAATTTGAGAATCTCCTTTAAAAACCCTTTTCGTTTCATCAATTTTGGGTAAAAAAAAAGTCGTCAACCACATGCCCATCATATTGCCACTGTTTGGCCCATCATGATCCTACACATACCCAAGTACATCTTGTACATGTTGTACCTCCATAGGATCTTTTCCTCTTTTCCATAGTTGGTATATTTTAACCATTCTCTATGGGTCTTTTGTAGGAGTTTATGGTGAACTCCTCAAACAGGCCAGGATCACTTGCAAGACAAAATAACTTCCACAAGAGAGAAAAGGAAAAAATATCATGCGATCATTAAGATGCAAGAATGCCAAATTGAATATGGAAAAGTACATATATGAAGCCTTGATTATATAGGCAAGGTTGAGATGTAGTATGTAATATGATGTTGACATGTGTCATAATCTTATGACATGTGACAACTAGCTAACTACCTAGGAAATGATGCTAGATAAGATAAGACTTCAAGAAAAGACAACTCATCCTTCTAGAAGGAATCTTATATCCTAAGAAAATATGTGAACCTATCACCTAGTAAATAATACCTAGCAATATAATTAAATGCCTAAGTAAACTTATGTAAGTGTAATTAAATAATTAATTACACCAACATCTTCTTCATGTTGTGGTATTTCTTCTAGTTTATTCCTTGACACCATAAGATGCTTATATGCTATTGAAGCCAACCAAAAGAGAAGATGAACATGTCCAAAGAAATTTTTTGCTTAGGACAATATGTAACTTGGATGAAAAATGCTACAAAGTCATGATAGATAATGGCAACACTAAATTTTTTCTTGAGATTCATGGAAGGTTTTCATTCTAAAAGTTTTTCTTGTTGAGGAATAGAAAATATTTGTTGTGTAGACCTCTTGCATGGAAGGTGTTTTTGGAGGAGTCTAAGAAAAAGGCTTCCAAGGAACATGTTTCACTTGTGTATAGTCATGCCATATATTTTATGAATTCCCATAGTGTAAACCAAAAGGATCAAGAAGAACAAGGGTTACAAGTGCACACAAAGAAAATGAAGATATCAAGTCTATAGGGTCTATTAGTCAACTAGATGAACTTGAAAGAGGAGAAGCACTTATGATGAAGAGGACACTATTGAAGCCAACCAAAAGAGAAGATGAACATGTACAAAGAAAAGGTTTGTTCAAGACAATATGTAAGTTGGGTGGAAAATGCTACAAGGTCATAATAGATTTTGGAAACATTGAAAATTTAGCTTTAATTGAAATGGTGTATAAGAACTTTGGGTTAAAAAGGATAGCTCATCCTATGCCTTATAAGATGTTATGGCTATAAAAAGGGCATCAAGTCTTGGTTCATCAACAAAGCCTAGTAAATTTTTGAATAGGCACTTATGAAGATGAAGTGTGATGTGATATCATGCCTATGAATGCATGTCACTTAATCTTTGGGAGAATTTGGTAGTTTGATAGGAAGGAAATCTATGATTGAAGAGAAAAAACTTAAAATTTGGAGAAAATGGAAGAAAAAATACTCTTACACTATTGGTAACTAAGGAAGAAGAGGTGGAAACTGGTCCAAGAACACTGCTAGTGGTAGGGAAATAGTTTTTGAAGGAGATTAAGGGGGAAAAGCCATTTTTTGTAATGGTTCTCAAGGAGATACAATTAGGTGCAATAACTAATAGCAGTGACATAACTTTAGAAGTAAAGGGGCTTCTCAAAGAATTTGATAAAATTATGCCGAAGGAATTACCAAAAGGGCTTCCCAATATGAGAAGTAATATCCATATTATTGATTTGACTCCAAGAGAAAGTTTATCCAACAAGACTACTTATATATTGAAACCTACATAATATGAAGAGGTGAACAAGCAAGTGTAGTAACTATTGGAAAGAGGACTAATTAGAGACAGACTTATCCCATGCACAATATGAGCTATGTTAGCACCAAAAAAATATGGTAAATGGGGGATGTGCATGGACTCAAGAGACATCAACAAAACAAAATCTAGGTATTATTTTCCTTTATTGAAAATGGATCATCTCATGGACTATTTGGGGAAGGCTAAGTATTTGGGGAGCTACCTATAAGTTTGGAAGTCTCTCTAATTTTTAATGTTTATGATTTATATATTTACTATGAGGGAGAGACATTACAACATCAATAAAAGGAGAAAACTTGACTAGAAAAATGGGAGTAGCTACCCAAGTGAGAATGATAAGAAATTGAATCTATTTTAAGTTCTAGAGTGGTTAGAAGGAAAACAAGCAAGGGGTACAGTGAACATTTAGTGAAATGGGAGGAAAAACTAGTGGAGGATGTCACGTGGATAAGCCCAATAGAGTTGGAGTCATTCTAGTTACGCTAGACAATAGAGTTGCTGACCTGCAAGAACAAGACCTTTTCCCTACAACAATACAAATTTTTACTCAATGACTAGGGGCTCAAATTTTTTTAAACCAATTTTTTTACTATTTCCCACTGCCATCATATTGAGCCATTACATTTTAAAATATTAAATTTAATTTTGTTTATTTTTGGGGTAGTGAGTATCTACCCGAGAGCTCATTAATGTGTAGTAGTAAGGGAAGTGACATAGACCAAGCCTAAGTAGGAAACTTAAGCTCAAACATAAGTAGTTGGGAATTTATGATAATTTTTTTAATATTGCATTAGGTTTAGGAAAGATTTTGAGGAAGGAAACTTCCAAAAACTAGGGGATTTTGGGAATAGGGGATTTTGAGAAGGAATAGAACAATAGAGAGCAGAAAAATATGAAGAATAGATAGAGAGTAGCAGAGAGAAGGATAGCAAGAAAAAAACTAGGAAAAGGAAGAGGAAGACACCGCGAAGCTCATGCCAATAAAATGGAAGAAAGACGAGGGACAAGGGACCTCAAATTTTTCCACTAATTGTAAATGATTATATTTTCTAAGTTAATGGAATAGAATATTATTTATTTCAAAATTTTAAATATCTTTTGAGATTGTATGTGTGAGTTTGTGAATGATGATTTTATGAGTTTTCTATCCTAAAAGGGTATTTTTGTGTGTAAATAATTGGTTGTTTGTGGTTGGTTATAGTGTGGTTAAGGACCCCCAACATATAATTTTATTCTTGTAGAATCTTACTACACATTTGTAACATTATTTATGTGCCTAACAATAGATTGTTACCTGCAACTTAGTTATTTATCCCTACTTGACTTATTTTGTGTCCCTTTAGACTCAAAATGAATTTTCAACAAGTATTTAGACTTTAACAAAGGTTGTGTGAGTTGCTTCCAACAACACAACCTACCTTCTCCACCTAGTAGCTCCCATTTGGTTGAGTTATTGGGCACCTATGAGGAGGTGGGTGCCATCACACAATTAAAAAGGGGAAATTACCCCTATTTTCAAGATATTTTATTGATAAAAAAAATCCATATATTCTAAATCAATGCCAAGGTAATGTTATCTCATATAATAAATCAATGGCCCCTAAATTTTTTGATGTGATAAATAGTTTTGGCCTCAACAACTTAAGAGAAGTTGCATGTTTTTTGTATATTATCAATTTTCCCTATTTTGACATGTTGACATCCTATGAATTAATAAATAAAAATACCATGGAGTTGGTATAAAATAAATAAGAAACTAGTTATTTTTGTCATCATAAGTCTTGCAAACACAAGTAGTCACCTTTTAATTATGAGGAAATAGTCGAAAAAGATTAAAAACCTAGATCACCAATCCACTCAAAAATTTAACAAGAAAAAAATTAAAGCTATTTCAACTATGGCATAATCCAATGATTTAGTACAAGTACATGAAGATTAATGACCTAAGATTAAACAATAAAAGTTAAGTTGCACACCACATTCTTTATTCATATGACCCAATTGGTGACATGTGTATATCATTCAAACTCAATAATGCGTGGAAATCTAGATGGAAGTATTTGACATTGAAACAAAATCAAGAGGGTGTGAGGCTTTATGCAAGACTTAAAAATGAAAAAAGAAAAGAAAAATAATACATACATAGAAAAAACGGTATGCTCAAGAAATTTTCACCACCATGAATAGAGTAAGACTTATGAGCACAAAGTTTGAAATTAAGATGAAAAATATATGAATACATAAGTTTCACCAAAAACACAAAGTATGCATAAAAATGAACTATCATAGAGAGATATTAAAAGAACTCATGTCAAAATCCACATGAACCAAGATCAATGGAAAATTCCAAACTAAACATGCTAAATCATGCTTGGTACTAATTCAATCTCAATGTATAAAATAGAGCATTAATTAACCATGAAATAGATTCTTTGTAAATCTAAAATATCATAATGGAGTTTTCAAATGATTTGGATAGAGAAATTTATCATATTAATGTAGAAGGTCAAGGAAACACCCTTGAAAAACAAAATTAAACCATTAATTTAATTTTTAATTATTATTGAAAAATGACCCCTATTGTGTAAGCCATAATAAGATTGATCATCAATAAAAATTATGAGACAGTAATTTACAAAGTGATAAAGTGACTAAGATTTACAAATTTATTCTTGATCTTTTGTTTTCCCTTTTAAATCTAAGGAATTTATTGGATTTTGTAATCCTTATGATCAGATTTTGTTTATTTTATATTGTACACATTTAGTTGGGTAGTCAAGTAATTGGATAGGCTAGTTTCTTATCGAAATGTGGCTAAGAAAATAAGTTTTACTTGACAGAAAGAAAAGTGGCATGCAAATCAAGGAAATTACATGTTGTAGCCATCATGATTGACGAAAAAATGTGGTGTCTTGGTCAAATTGATGAACCTAGCTCCAATCATCTTTGGCCATTCAAGGAATAAATCATTTAAAGGAGAAACCTTGCTAGAAAAATGGAAGGAATAGCTACCCAAGTGAGAATGATAGGAAATTGAATGTATTTTGGGTTCTAAAGTGGTTGAAGGAAAAAGGGCAAGGAGTACAATGAGTATTTAGTGAAATGGGAGGAAAAAATAGTGGAGGATGCCATGTGGATAAGCCTAATAGAGTAAGAGTCATTCTAGTTAACCCTAGACAATAGAGTTGTTGACCTATAGTAACAAGACCTTTGACCTGGAGCAACACAAAGTTTTACTTAGTGATTAGGGGCTTGCAAATTTTCAAACCATTTTTTTATTATTCCCCACCTCCATCGTATTGAGCCATTACATTTTAAAATATTAAATTTGATTTTGTTTATTTTTGGGGCATCAAATATCTACTTGAAAGCTCATTAATGAGTAGTAGTAAGGGAAATGAAATAGACCAAGCCTAAGAAGGAAATTTGAACTCAAACACAAGTAGTTGGGCATTTATAATAGATTTTTTAATATTACATCAGGTTTAGGAAATACTTTGAGGAAGGAAACTTCCAAAATTTGGGGGACTTTGAGAAGGAATAAAACAACAGAGAGCATAAAAAGAGGAAGAATAGAGAGAGAGTAGTGGAGAGAACGATAGAAGGAAAAAGGCTAGAAAAAGGAAGAGGAAGACATCGAGAGGCTTGCACTAGTAAAAAGGAAGAAAGACGAGAAACAAGGGACCTTAGATTTTTCCACTAATTTTAAATGTGTAAAATTATTGTAAAGGATTATATTTTCTAAGATAATGGAATAAAATATTATTTATTTCAAAAAAATTTATCATTTGAGATTGTGTGTGTGGGGTTGTGAATGATGATTTTATGAGTTTTCTATCCTAAAAGGGTATTTTGGTGTGTAAATAATTGATTGTTTGTGGTTGGGTATAGTGTGGTTAAGGACCCCCAACATATAATTTTGTTCCTGTAGCATCTAACTACACATTTGTAGTATTATTTATGTGGGATTAATAGTAGTTTGTTACTTGCAACTTAGTTATTTATCCCTACTTGATCTATTTTGTGTCCCCTTAGACTCGGATTGAATTTGCAACAAGTATTTAGACCTTAATGGAGGTTGTGTGAGTTTCTTCCAACACCACAACCTCCATTCTTCACCTGCTAGATCCCGTTTGATTGAGTTCTTAGGTGCCTATGAGGAGGTGGGTGACATCAAAAAATAAAAAAAGGGAATTTACTTCTCTTTTCAAGATGTTCTATTGATAACAAATTCTCCATATATTCTAAATAAATGCCAAGGTAATGTTATCTCATATAATAAATCAATGGTCCCTAAAAATTTTGATGTGATAAATGGTATGGGCCTCAACAACTTAAGAGAAGTTGCATGTTATTTTATATTTATCAATTTTCCCTATTTTGACATGTTGACATCCTATGAGTTAATAAAGAAAAATACTATGGAGCTGGTGTAAAATAAATAAGAAACTAGTTATTTTGGTCATCATAAGTTTTGCAAACACAAGTAGTCACCTTTTAATTATGAGGAAATAGTCGAAAAAGATTAAAAACCTAGATCACCAATCCGGTCAAAAATTTAACAAAAAAAATAAATTAAAGTTATTTCAACTATGACATAATCCAATGATTTAGTACAAGGACATGAAGATTAATGACTTAAGATTAAACAATAAAGTTAAGTTGCACACCACATTGTTTATTCATATGACCCAAGTGGTGATAGGTATATATCATTTAAACTCAATCATGTATAGAAATCTAGATGGAAGTATTTGACATTGAAACAAAACTAAGAGGGTGTGAGGCTTTATGCAAGACTTAATAAATAAAAAATAAAATCAAAAGACTACATACACTCAAGAAATTTTCACCACCATGAATAGAGTAAGATTTATGAGCACAAAGTTTGAAATTAGGATGAAACATGTACATGAATAAAGAAGTTTCAACACAAACACAAGGTATGCATAGACATGAAGTATTATAGAGAGATATTAAAAGAATGCATATTAAAATCCACATGAACCAAGATCAATGGAAAATTCCAAACTTGCAAGTTTACACATAAACACGCTAAATCATGTCATACACTAATTCAAACTCAATGTATAAAATAGAGCACCAATTATTCATCAAATTCATTCTTTGTAAATTTAAAATATCATAATGGAGTTTTCAAATAATTTGAATAGAGAAAATTATCATATTAATGTAAAAGGTCAAGGACAAACCCTTGAACAAAATCAAACCATTAATTTGATTACTAGAAAAGGAAGCTCTCTAGTTTTAGAAGACTGAACGCTATTGTGTAAGCAAGATTGATAATAGAAATTATGAGATAAGAGTAACTTACAGAGTGATAAAGTGACTAGGATTTTTTCTTGATCTTTTGTTTTCCCCTTTAAAGTGTATGGAATTTATTGGTTTTTTGTAATCCAAATGATCAAATTTTGTTTATTTTATATTGTATACATTTGGTTGGGTAGTCAAGTAATTGGATAGGGTAGTTTCTTATCGAAATGTGGTTGAGACAATAATTTTTACTTGACTGAAAGCAAAGTAGCATGCAATACAAGGAAGTATATGTTGCAGTCATCATCGCTAACGAAAAAATATGGTGTCTTGGTGAAACTGATAAACCTCGCTCCAATCATCTTTGGCCACTCAATGAATAAATCAATGAAAAATGAGCTGATTTGGTCAAATTGATAAGCCTGCCAAGGGAAGTATATGCTGCAGTCGTCAAAATCAACGATTAGCCTGTGGGGGCATGAGGAGTACAATTTTATTTCTTGCTTGGAAAGAAGCGAATAATTGTGACATTCAAGACAGGCTTTGACAATAAAATGAATAAACCAATAACTGGCCTTTTGTAGGATGTCAACATTGTAGGAGTCGTAATACCTGTACTGCTCATTGGTGTTATTTCAAAATGTTAATTTACATATCAACAAGGTCATTGAATCAGCCATTTCTTACAAATCACTACTGAACTAGGAGAATTATAGCAATATTTGAGATTAAGAAGTAACAATTCAATAGGGATCAACTCTTATTAAACCAGATTTGCTCGACTTTCATACAATTTGGCTGGAAATAGGATCGGCCAATATCTGATGGAGTTGATCAATGCCCACATGTTACAATGAAATTACGGTTTACTGATGTTTTGGTTTCTCACGCTGTGTTCAATGGATTGGGGAACCATCAAAACTCCTCCAACCAAGTGAAGTGATGAGAGCAAAGAATAGGCGGGAAGAAATAGAAAGAGGCTAGAGGCGGGAGAAATTGGATCCAAGAGGGAAGTAGGATACAACAATTGGGGCACTGCATGAAGTGCCATTTTTCTTGTCAGTAGAATCGCTACTCTTCCGCTTCATTTTCCTTCCATTATCATCTTGCTGTTCGGGGGTGTTTGAACAAGGGTGTTCTTCGGGGAAGACATCATTTGTAGTGGGTAATTTGAAGCAACTCTGCACAAAACTAAATTTACCCATCTTAGAGAAATACAATAGGGATGAGATGTATATTTGCCCAACGACTCTGAAACTTACAGAAAAGTTGTCGTTCAAGTATTGCAATGTGAAGTAGTGCTTGGAAATAGATTGTTCTCTGAATTTATACCAAAATAGGTATGCCTACATCGTGGTTGTTTCGTTTCAATTACGTGGAATGCACACCAAGTTACTACCCAGTTATAGTTGGAAGAGTAATGAATTGTTCTGGTCAATCATAGAACTGTTCCACGTTTATGGTGGGAAATAAAAAATAAATATTCTGAAGGACATTTGACTAATACATAGTTTCTCAACATGTGATTCTTGGCTCTTTCTAGGAAATTAACATAGCAGGGTATCTCTCTCTCTCATTACTAGGAAGATCGATCAAATCTAAGAGTTAAAGGTAAAACTGATATGTATTTAACTATTTATACTCAACAATTTTTGTATTACACATTTTATTTGAAATATATTATATTTTTAAAGGTTTTTTTTAATGTTTTAGGTTTGCTTTTATTAGATTGTTATAAATAGAATAATGAAGTTATAAGTAGTATAATGGTACATAAATTCTTTTCATGATATTTTATATTTTAATCATTTTTATTATTGATATCTAGTTTTTAATTCTTATTAAATTTAAAAAGGAACAACTTTATTGAATAGAGATCTTTTTAATTTAAGTACAATTATTTTTAGAATTTCTTTCAATTGTATCAAATACTTCAATATGATGTGAACTGCTATTAAATTTATGTAACACACTAAATTACAACTCCTCCATGAAATATGTAGAAACATTTATATTTATTATGATTGAGTCAAATGTATTAATAATTTATATCAAGGGGAGGACTAGTCCAAATTCTTTGTAATTATAAAAATTCAAACATTTTTTTATTTAGGATAAAATTCCATTTAATTTGAAATAGGGCCATAAGTCTAGATGGTTTAAAAAGGTGCATCTCGACTTAAAATATGTATAAATGTTGCATGCAAGTAAGATGAAAAATATAAAATTTAAATCTAGAAAATTAAATATTGATTTACATATTTGAAATTGAAAAAAAACTTTTACAGGAACATACAATAATGTAGGACCAACACATGTGTGCTCTATGGTATAGATATGGGAAGATAAAATTATGGAAGAAAACTATCTATTGGTATAAGATTAATAAGAGGATTAAGGGGAATTAAGGAGACATATTAAGAGGATTAAAGGGATCTTATGGAACACATTAAGGGGATTAGTGGCACTTAAGGGGGTGGATAAAGTGCACTAAGGAGACTTAAGGGGACACAAGGTGATGTATTAAGGGGCATTAAGAGAAAGATTTAGGGGACTAAGGGGAATTAAGGGGACATATTAAGTTGGGTAAGGAGAGTTAA
>VDFB02259394.1:0-22172 GCA_007258455.2 Sequoia sempervirens
GGCTTATTATTTTCGGCCCTTTAATTTGGCGCCCCTCCATGGAAATTTCATTCAAGCGACTTCGTCGAATGACAAGGCAATTCAGTTTGAGGGTGATGGTGACGAAAACGAGGAGGAGAAGAGAAGAGGCAGGGGGAGAGGCAGGATCGGTGATTTGCAAATTTGTTTGTGGGAGAGATTGAGGTCGCAGTCACAAGGGGAGCCTCCAGAGCACTGGCAGCCCCCTGGTCTGGCCATACCGCCTGCTGTGGCCCTTCAAGCTGCCTCTGCCTCTATCTCTGCTGCTCGAGGAGGAGGAGGAGGAGGAGGAGGAGGTGGGGGAGAATCATCCCCCACAGATGCTTGGGGCGGTTTTAAACTTGGCAAAGATTTGCCAACTCCCAGACAAATCTGTAAGGGCCTCGACAAGTTCGTCGTTGGACAGGAGCAGGCAAAAAAGGTTTCGCCTTTCTATTCTCTCATTTTCAAATATTTAGAAGTCAGCAAATTCAAAATTTACACAATAAGTGAAGCCGTCGTGGTTGTTATTTGGAAAGAGAACTATTAATTTATCTTTTATTTTTCCCGAAGAGAACTCTTGAAGGAGACTTTAACTGTCTGAATTAAGAACATTAAACGGTGGTATCAGATGCATGATCTTATTTCTGTCTGTGAAAATATAAAAATCTTTAAATATACTACATTATTCTTTCTTGTGTCTTACCATTCGACATTAGAGACCCTGCATGATAGTTCCAAAAAGAATGATGATTTATTTGGACGATGATAATCGCAACACCAATGTTTTAGTTGCTTATGATTACAACAAGATAAAAGAAGAGTATCTCGCAGCTATAAACTTCAACCTGAATGTGAGAATGCGGATTTTGGGAAGGCCTTCCAGGTCACTTTGACAAGAAAATAATTTTTTCTCAAGAGGTATGCTTAACATTTCCTTTGAAGTGAGGAGGGTCAGAAAGTCAGCTTACATGCTTTGCATCTTATTCTAAGTCAGCAATGTGAGTCTCATTATCTAGATGTCTTGACTCTTAAAGAATATTTTCTTAAACCTTCTTGGGATTTCGCTCTATTCTAGGTCAAATTCCCCATAGCAGTTTTTGTTACTTAATTTCTTACATTATACTAAATTTGCTTTCGAGTAGGTTGCAAATTCTTTTTAGCATTTAAGGTGAATTATTTGATCCATGGAACTCTATTGTTTCCAAATTTCTAGTACCACAGCGTTTGTGGTTGCTTTCCCATTATGTATGTAATGAATTAGCAGTCAGTCAACAGTGAATCAGCTTCATTTCCCTGAAATCAAGGGCAGTTTGTACTGAATTAGCAGTTCAGTTAGGATCTTTGCACATAGTTAAATAAATAGATTGAATTCCTAAAAGAAAGGTACAGTTAGCACACTGTTAGGAGTTCCTAAAATAAAGGACAGTCAGACCTAGTTAGAACTCAGAAGTATAGTTAGGATTACGTTAACTAAATAGATTGAGGATGGTTGATCAGTCAGTCATAGATTGCAGGGATTGCTCAGTCAAGGAAGATTACTACCAGCAGACTTATTACGTTAACTAAATAGATTGAATTCCTAAAAGAAAGGTACAGTTAGCACACTGTTAGGAGTTCCTAAAATAAAGGACAGTCAGACCTAGTTAGAACTCAGAAGTATAGTTAGGATTACGTTAACTAAATAGATTGAGGATGGTTGATCAGTCAGTCATAGATTGCAGGGATTGCTCAGTCAAGGAAGATTACTACCAGCAGACTTATTCTATCCCCTACCCTTCTCCAGTAGAAGGAGCCTTATAATCATTTCGAAAGGGTTTTTTCTGATGAAGAAGGTATCCCTGGCATTGTAAGGAAGAATTTATGGCTTCTCCACATGAGGGTGGCTCACTGAAGAGCTTGGGTTGTTCTATGTATTGGTGATACTAGAATATGTTTTATTTTTGTTGTTTATACAATTACTCTCATCAAGAAAACATATATTTACAGATTTATATTCCAGTTCTATATTTTGGTCCTATCTGTGTATTGGTTGTAGTTAACATTTTGAGGTTCAGGTTCACGACAATGGTAGCAGAGCACCAATCCCGTCAACATGAAATCATCTGCTCAGCACAATGAACAAGATCAAGAGCAAGCAAAGTCATGGTGACTATTTGCTGAGTGTGTATGTGAAGGCGCACAACCGATGGTGAAGAGTGTAGGGAAGATGTCCCAAGCAATTCAAGAATTGTTTACAGCACACAGACACATTTCCTGTGGAGCTGAATCATGTTATAGGTTGCAGCTCATATCTTGTCCATTCCCTCACCAAAAAAATTGTTCACAGTACACATCTCATTTCTTGTGGAGGTGAATCATGCCATAGGTTTCCATTCATATCTTGTCCATCCCCTCACCGAAACCTGCAAAGCTCAACCCATGATGCATCTCCTTCACCATGTCAGAACCCTGGACAGGAAGCTTGGGACTTTAATGATGATCCTATCAGAAGGCTTTGAAGGGCCTATACGGCCAACGATCAAACTTGCATGCAGAGTATGATTTTAATGGCTACAGAGCAATGAGAAATGACGTTGGTGGGAAAGAGTACACCAGGATTGGCCCACAACACTGCACACAATAATTGAAGTTGCAAATTTTGATAGTGTGTTGAGAATTCTTCCAAAAGCATGACTGCATAATTAGGGGTGTATTTTCAAATGCAGAAAAAATTCAGTTTGCTTTTCTTCATGATAAAGGCGATGCATATGAATGGTGGTATCAATATGAAGTGGATGTGCAAGATGGTGAATGTGCTGAATTATTCACTTGGTTGAAATTTACTGAATTGATTACTAATGTTTTTCTTTTGGTCGGTGAACACGGGAATTTTTAGCCTAGTTTGAGCCAGGTGAGGTCACAAATGGGGGACCTCATCCATAGCATGAGCACACAACATTAACACAAATAATCCAAACCCATGAGAATAGTAGCCTAGCAGGGACACAAAGCCCACAATCACACCAGCCTAGTGAGAGTTTGGAGCATTATGTCACTGGCATGAATGTTAACAGTATCAGCTCAAAGGTTCAAACCCATGAGCACAATGGATCAACAAGGGCATAATTCCCATGATCACAATGGCCCAATGGGGGATTGAACCTTGTTGGTTACAACAACAGTGCCACAATTTAACCATCACACTATGGCATTAACAACGATTATTGATGTTTTTAGTAAAAAGATTGTGCATGAGGAGTTTTAGGTGTTGATGTTATTAAGCAGCGTCGGGCTGCTACTTCCAGACCAGCACGACTTGTTGAAGGCAATTCAAATTATAGCCTAACGGCTATTTGAATTGTAAAACATCATATTCAATGAAGAGGCGCTTCATTTTATACTTTGTTTATGGCCGACATGAGAAGATACGAATTCATCTTGAGAGTCACGTCTTTCATAAAAAGACATTTAATATTTGTTTATTATTGAGGCCGACACATCTCCAATCGGCGATTTCATTGAAGAGGCATGTCACTTGTTTAAGGCCGACATCATACCTTGAAGGTTTGCGCCCCTTGGTGTCTCCACATTCAGATAGTATAAATAAGAGATGATATTCAATCATTCCATATTCATCCATTCATTGTTCATCTTAAGTTTGATATTATCAAGTGCGAGTTTGTGCATCAAGGAGATTATCAAGTGTAGATCGATATAATTGAAGGAGGTCAAATTATCAGCAAGTTGCATGATATAATTGCTGTGTTAGCATCTGTTTGTGGTGCTTATCCTTGGCCTTCATATCGGCCTCTTTGTAAAAGGAGACATTCATTGTTATTCAATATATAAGTGATATATTGTTGCTGGATTTTTCTCCCTCAAGTGGAGGGTTTTCCTAGGGTATATGCTGTGTTTGAGTTAAATTCTGCTTATATAATCTGATCATAAAAACTAACATGGTATCAGAGCGGGTTTAAGATCCGATCAGATTTGTAGAGGACAGCATCCTTGGGATCAAGGAATGACAATGGATACAGAATTGACATTGGTTCTTGTCGACTTGGAGTGGACTTAGCCTTCAGTTGAATTGTTTTTGGTGAGCGCTCAGATGTACCAGGCTTTAGAGGAAGCAAATTACCATCGCTGTAACCGAGACTCTTGTGGATAGTCATTCTGGGCGCATTCTTCACGCCGGTTGAGGGTTCACAGGAATCTTCACATCGGATGAGTACTTTGGAAGATTGCTATCGGAGGGAACTTGACACCAAAAGCTGTTAAGTAATGTGCTACTCTGTTGTGGATCGGTGTATGTGAGAAATTTTGAGTATTTAATACACTTTGGTCCTATGCTTGAGAATTTGTTTGCTTATTATGGCGGTGGATGGTGCCTTGCGACATAATTTTTAGTTGATAAGCGAGTAAATTAAGTAATTAAGGTGTTGAGTAAGCATTCAAGGTTTATATCTAAATTCTGTTTGGCTGCGGCAATAACGCAGAGGGGCCGAAGAAATGTATGTTTGGGCGCACTGTGGGGGCTGCCTACAGAAATAATTGTCCGTGTTGTATGGCCTGTACTTCGTTGACATCGGTATCCCTTGAAGCCGTGAATGTTTGTAAGGTAATAAAAGTTGACGGAGGCAACAGATTCGAGTGCAATATTTATCATGTGCTTGGAAGGCACCAAGGATATTGAGTGGATCTCTTGCTAGTATAACACAAAGAAGATTAAAGAGGAGAAATATTGTCACCAATATGTTGGTTATGGATATTTGTGTTGAGCATATAATTGCAGAGTGTATGCTGTCATTTGGTGTTGGCTGTGCATAAAAGAAGCCTTTACTACATCGAAGAGATAAGTATTTTTTTTGTTGTTTATATTTTTTATGTGAAACTCAGTCTGCTGAGTTGTGCAGATCTGATAACGTTTGTTTGATCATGTGTGTAGTAAAGATCATGTTTTCTCTTGAATTGTGATCCCTGGGATGAGATCCTTTGGAGTCACTTTTCATTCATTATGAGATGTTCATGCTAATTGTGAAGATCTCTGAGTGTGACTCTGAGATGAAAAGAGAACTGCAATCTCAATTGTGATTGGTTGATTGCATCGATAACATTCTCTTTGTGCAATGATGGTGCCTTGAGAGGCCTGATTCTATGTTGTATATGTTGGCTGCATAATGCATCTAAGAAATTTGAGTTGAGCAGATTATCTTTTGTTGGGCTGAGATTAGCACCCTCGAGAGGAATAAAAAATGATATATTAGAATCAATAAAGATAAGTCCTTTTATCCCTTTATTTTGATCTTTTGATATTTGCTACATATTTCACTTATATGTTGATTCTTATATATAAACTTTAAGATATAAGCATTTCATGTTTTTAATATTGTTCATGAATTCTTATGTATTCATTCTATAACTTGGGATAGTAAACCTTGTATGATTCTGGCCTTGATATTTCTTTGGATAGTCATAAACTGTTAGTAATCTCTGTCTAAATCGCTTCCAGGACGGATCAAGGAGCAAGAGGGTAATGAGAGATTGCATAAGAGGAAGAGCTTCAGGCATCTTGTAAGGAAGTCATGCCAATCAAAGAAATGATCAAGCATGGAGTCACAACTTGCAACCATGGGATTGAGTTGGTGGCTACATCTTTTAAGGGGAAGAACCTATTCAGATTGTCATTACTTCGAAGAGGGAGTTAAAATCCGAAGGTTCAAGTTGAGAGCATGTCCGAGAAAAAGGATTAAGATTCTGTCAATAGAGGGAGTTCACTTCCAGAAGTCTTCTTTGCAATCTCTAAGGCAGGGATCAAGAGGGAGTTTCGTGACTCAATCGAAGAAGTGAAGGCTGCAAAAGCATTGCAAGGCTTCAATAAGTAAGTCCTGCAAAAGACCTCTTCAAATACCGAGATCATAATTGCACAAGACGGTCATCCGATTTGATATTGGTAGCTCCGGGCAAAACCTGGTCTCCTAATGGATGAACTGGATGAGGTCGGCGAAGCTAACTCTTAAACTTCTACAAGCACTGTGAGGGTGTGCAATCGCACAACATTTCTAAGGCGTACAAGCAGGCAATCTTGGACGGCAGGTTCCAAGATGATGCGTACTTGAAGATCTCGTAGGGGCCCATCAACTCAAGGAGATGGTGGCAGGACGAAGGATCATTGGTTCTTATGTTGATGATTTATTTATTATTGAGAAGATCACCCCATTATCGCAAAATGCAAGAAGGAGTTAGCTTCTGAATTTGAAATGAAGGATCTTGAGTACATGCGTTACTTCCTTGATTTAGAAGTTTGGCAAAGGCCTAATGAGATCATTCTGAGTCAAGTGAAGTATACCTTTCTAGTTGCAGCGAAGCATATCCTGAGATACTTGCGTGGCACAGTTGGGTATGGCTTGAGATATTCTTCTGGTGTGGACTTACAGCTTTGCATGGATATACTGATTCTGATTGGGCAGGGTGTGTCACTGATCGGAAGAGCACCTCTGGATGTTGTTTTAGTTTGGGGTCTGCGATGATATCCTGGTGTAGCAGGAAGCAGTCTTTAGTGGCACTAAGCACAACAGAGGCCGAGTATATTGCAGCTTGTGTGGCAGCTCGAGAAGCAGTGTGGCTTCAGAAGCTCCTTGTAGTATTGTTTGGACAATCAATGGAGCCGACTGTCATTCTTTGTGATAATCAAAGTTGTGTGAAGCTTTCTGTCAATCTAGTGTTTCATGACAAAACTAAACATGTTGAGATCAAATACCACTATATCAGAGATATTGTATTGAGGAAAGCAATTCAGTTGAAGTATATCAACACTGATGAGCAGACGACAGATTTCACCAAGCCCTCTCCGCTTGTGTACTTTCGGCACAAGCTTGGCATGGTGGGGGGAATGAAGCCCCAACCCCAGCGTAAGTCCCAGAAGCACATCTCCCAATGGTCTTCCTTGAGAGAGATTTGAGGTGCAAGCCTGAAAGCAATGTGACATTTCTTTGGAGAGATTTGAGGTGAAAGCCCTTGTTTCCACCCTCTGGGAGTAGCCATGGTGGATGTCATGTGTGTGACTCCATGACAACATCATGTGAGAGAGTCCGTGATGATTTTCTTGTACTTGTGTTTTCACCCTCTGGGAGTAGCCATGGTGAATGTCACGATGAGGTGACGACATCACATTAAGTGATGAGCACTTGTACACATTTACCATACATGGGAGTAGCCATGATGGTTGATATCACGATGAGGTGATATTTCTATTTTCCACATATGGGTGTAGCCATTGTGGTTGACATCACGATGAGGTGATATGTCTTATACAGCTGGAAGTATCTTCCCTAGCTGAGAGGGAGTGTTGATGTTATTAAGTAGTGTCGGGCTGCTACTTCCAGACCAACACGACTTGTTGAAGGCAATTCAAATTATAGCCTAATGGCTATTTGAATTGTAAAACATCATATTCAATGAAGAGGCGTTTCATTTTATACTTTGTTTATGGCCGACATGAGAAGATACAAATTCATCTTGAGAGTCACGTCTTTCATTAAAAGACATTTAATATTTGTTTATTATTGAGGCCGACCCATCTCCAATCGACGATTTCATTGAAGAGGCATGTCACTTGTTTAAGGCCGACATCATACCTTGAAGGTTTGCGTCCCTTGGTGTCTCCACATTCAGATAGTATAAATAAGAGATGATATTCGATCATTCCATATTCATCCATTCATTGTTCATCTTAAGTTTGATATTATCAAGTGTGAGTTTGTGCTTCAAGGAGATTATCAAGTGCAGATCAATATAATTGAAGGAGGTCAAATTATCAGCAAGTTGCATGATATAATTGCTGTGTTAGCATCTGTTTATGGTGCTTATCCTTGGCCTTCATATCGGCCTCTTTGTAAAAGGAGACATTCATTGTTATTCAATATATAAGTGATATATTGTTGCTGGATTTTTCTCCCTCAAGTGGAGGGTTTTCCCAGGGTATATGCTGTGTTTGAGTTAAATTCTGCTTATATAATCTGATCATAAAAACTAACATTTGGAACTTTGCAATCTGCATTAAGGAGCATAGGAGTTTGTGGATGAATATAATTAAAAATTCCAAGGATTATGGTTGTGATTGAGGTATCTCCACCAGAGAACAAGCTTCCTGGTTTATCAATGTACTTCAAGAGGAACTAAAAGGCCATGTAGAAGCATTTAGACTCAAGGACCTTGATGAAACCATCTCTCAAGCAAGGTCTTATGAAAATTTGTTTTAACATTTTACAATATGTACAATCTAATTCTCAGGGTTTCAAACATACATTGCAAAAAAGTAACTAACTATCTGCCTATCTTTCTAGTTCTTTGGCAAGGGCACAAGGCTTATTAGCACTTTTTCTCAAAATGAGAGATTTTTATGTCTTTTCACTTAAAACAAACAACCTATAATGCCTACTAAACACTCACTCTTTCTAGCTAAAAACAAAGATTGAAGAATTGTACAACGTGAAGATTGAAGCGTTTTAAACAAATGACACACAAGATCGAGCAAAGCATATGAAGTTGCAATGACCACACTTAACTGAAATTAGCAATACAAAGTCTATAATTTTCAAATTTCAAGGAAAACAATTTGATTTACCTAACCATCACATACACAAGATCATAAAAAACTTTAACAGTAATTTCAGCAGCAAAATTGGCATGCCAAATTCCATTCATGAAAATTTATAAGCGTTTATAAAATTTTGCATTAGAAATAATAAAAAAGCTAACTATAAATTCTACACTATGAATAGTTTGGTTGCTTACAAAGCAAGCTCATTATACAATTTTGTTCACAAATTCCAAAACCTATATTAAGAAATATTCAAATAGATTTCTAATGAGGACAACTATCAACTAAAAATAGACCTTTCAGAAGATTGTAAAAAATATAGTTAATGCATGCATAGCAAGGTTGCATGATATGCAACCCTCCCTTGGTATGTGTATTGGTGTGCTCGGTATGGATATGGGTACAATATGGCCTGAATATGGCATGGAAACTATGCTTGCGTGTACCCAAAATTAGGGCAATTTCAAGAGCCATGTTGGATATGTCTGGATAGAGTGTTCTAAAAAATTATGTTGTTTCTAAGTAAAATGTATAGGAAAAAACCCCCTCTTTTGTCTAATGTTTTTTGTTTGACGTTTTTAAATTGTCGACATCTTTAACATGACCATGTACATTTACTTCTAGCTTTATGGAACTCATGCCAAGCTCTCTGCATTGAGTCAACACCTTTCATGTTTGGAAATTCTTCACTCCTTCAGGACCTCTATAGTTCAACAAACAATTGAATCATTTGATGTGATATTGCAAGGAATTTATTAGTTGCAGCACTGGAGAAGATGACTTGGAAAAAAAACAACATTCCTTGAGGTAGATGAGATTATTGCCAATGAGAATCGTTCCATGATGGGGATCCTTGACGTATTTAAAGTTGCTCGATATTGTGAGGAAGGCATAGAGATAGATTATAGAGTTTAGAGAGTTTTAGCCTTTAGTTTAAGATGCATTTATAAAATTTTAGCTTTTAATTTTTTAATTAATATTTGTAATTTTATCAATTATTAATATTTAATATATTTAAATTGATTTTATATAATGTTTTAAAATAATTAAATACTTTTACATTTAGATTTTAAAACAAAACAAAATAAAATAAATAATAGAATTCTTCTGTCTAGCCATATCCATATTAGGGGGTCTTGAAAAGTCGCTGTATTTGTATCTGTGTCCATGCAATTTTGATCTAGAGATTCTCCCAAAGATCATCTTGAAATAACTCTTCTAAAAATAGTGATTTATCAAGTGAAAATCATGAGGTAAAGTGCAACAAGTCATCTTGGTGCCCCTAGACCACTCAATGCCAAGTTGCCAACTAAAGAATAGAAAATAAATGCCTTCAAGTGACCTAGTTGTGCTTGAGAGGGGTTGGATGTCAAAAAAAGAGATGAAAAAACAATTGAAGACTAAAAAGCACACCTTCATATGCTGGAATCAGGTTTCTTCTTTATATCTCCATGGGAGATAATTTCCATAGTCTCTTGTTGACTGTTGATGATAGATTCCTCAAGCTACATCACCATTGTTTATGGGTCAACACTCGTCTTCATCATGAACAAGATTAGGTACATAGCATCAAATTGCACACGTTTCCAAGGAAGGAATTAGACTCAAGTGACGAAGAGTGATTGTTAAGGCTTCATTAGAGGACCTACCATAGACAAAATGGAAGGCTTTATCTGAATCATTGAAATATTCCAAGGCAATTTTGTATGCAATTTTTTTTCACTTTCATCAATTTATGTGCACAGGCATTTCGTCAAACAGTTTGTCTGAATGTTGTTCTAGGCTTAATAAAGAACTTCAATTTTAATGGACTCCAATAATTTCATTACAATGAACATATATAAATTTCAAGTACAAAATGGCATAAACCAAGAACTTCAATTGTATGATATTTATTTTAGAAATACAACAATCCAAAACACTGTAACTAGAAATTAATACATTAATAATTCTGACCTGAATCCCAAGTAATATATTCTATATTGTAAACTTTTCTAGCATGTACGACTACCTTTCTCCAAATTGCAACGACTCCGTTTTACTTGTATGGCGGCTAGGAGTATGGTGTACGGCAACAACTATTATATGAACAACTCCCCAAAAATATTCGAATCTCCTTATAGCTTGGTGAGTTCCTTCATGAGTTGATATGACGGCTGCTAAGGAAGTATATGAACAGTTTACTACCTTGTGCCTCCCTTTTAACCTTTCAAAATGTCCACATCACATTCATTTGGACTTCTTATGATGTATGACGACCTCTAGACATGCTGCGATTCATTTATGGGTGTACAATACACTACCAAAGAGGTTCGATATTTATTATGAGGCTTCCAAAGTATATTCAACAACTATCACAGATGCCCCGTCCATAAAATAGTATGACTACTATGGTATTTACTTGGCTGCTAATAATATTTATTATCTCCTCTGATGTTTCCTAAATACATAAATCACATCACTCTGAAAGAGACTTCACAAATTTCGTTGTACTCGCTTGTAGAAACACTGTGAGAAATCTGAGCAATCTCTCCAACAAACTGGTTAGGGTAGAATCGTTGCACCACTGAATCTAGTTACCGTAGGGTTTCGAGCTCCAAGAAGCTTTCACAATCCACACAATAGAAAAATATGCAAGCATATTAAAAATGAATTTTTTTCCTCCCTTTTCTATTCAACTCCACCCTAACTTTTTAAATTCCCACTTTTTGATATTTTTAAATAAACTCAAGAATAATAAAGTGACCTTTTAAAAACTTCATTAAATATCCACAAAGTCACTTTATGAACTTAATTAAATTAATTAAATAATATTACCCTTAAGATATGTTGGAACAGATAATATTAAATAATTAAATTAAAACATAGACGATGACACAGAACTGGCACTGGACAGAATTGTCACTAGGAGATACCAGGCTTTATTTATTACATCAATTTATGTATAGATTGACTATTTTTAGACGATCTTCTCATTTGCGCTTTTGTTATGTTTTGATATCGACAAAGCGACAATCAATCGTCCAGCATACACCCAAGCAACCATTTGCTTGTTATGTTTGATGTTGACCAATTGACAATCAACCCTATAGGAACACCCTTGGACACTCATTTGCGTTTTTGTTATAACTTATGTTTTGAACTTGACAAAGTGACCATCAAGTTATTGAGCATGCACCTAGCCACTTAAGTGTCCAAAAGTGTACTTTTTTCAATCTAATTCTTCATTGACATTTTCCTCATAAGTGAAAAAATGTTTGTTCTATTTTGATGTTGAGTTTTACCACTTAAGTGGAAAAGTGTTTTTTTGTGTCATTCAAGTGATCTATTTCTTAGTTGACATTGAAAAGTGTATGCACTTTATGACTTAAAGTGATTTTTACCTCGGAACACAATTTTTGGACCCTCTATGAGCATGCCTGAGCTTCTTTTAGTCATTTTCATGTGATTTTGACTCTCCAATATGACTTTCATTGCCCTAGGCACCATTCGGATGACTTGATTTCTTTGCTCTATCAAAACATGCCTTGGAAACTTTGTCCTTCACTTCTTTGCCTTTTTAGTTTTTACTACATTGTCTTTGCTTGTATCTCAGTTGACATTCACCTTGCCTAGTGTGCTCAAAATTTTTCTTTCTTAATCTCTACATAGATGTTAACTAAAATTGATGATGACAACAATGACAACTACTAGCAACAATGACTTAGAAATTGCTTACCAAGTGACCGATGGCAAGTTTATGCTTAGAATTTAAATTAGGAACAAGAAAATGATTGACTTGTGGTAGACAAAAAATTTCATGTTTGTACAACATGCAGTAGCCTCAATCCAAATAAGGTTGCTCAAGAAGAGTTGCATACACAAGGACATTGCACTTGTGTAAGGAGCTATAGTCCCCTGATCCTAAATGTTCCAATAAAGGTCAAATTCAATTAACTGGGGTGGTTGGTGACTCCCCACTCTTCGTAGATGAGGACAAATCAATGGGCAAGTAGTGGGTAACCTTATCTATCTTAGAACCACTAGACTTGTTTTGAGTTATGCTGTGAGTTATATTTCTTGTTTTATGACAATCTCAGAGGCAAAACATTGGGTTGCAATGAAGTGGGTACTGAGATATATGAAAGGGACAGTTGATTTTGGCATTTTGTATAGCAAAAGCAAAGATTCTAGGCAGGTTGGGTTCATAGATTCAGATTGGATAGGTTCTGCTGGATCTACAAGAATGGATCTGGAATTTCATTAGGAAACTTGTAGTGATGCATTAGAAGATGGACCAGTTGCATATTTGATGCATAAAAGGTTTGTGTTAAATATGTCAATTCTATAAAAAATAAACAAGAGAAATATTTATAGAGGGTTAAGATGTGAATATGCTAATTCCTTTCTAATTGTAGGTTTTCATATCCCCATCTCACTTCCCATCATGTAACTAACCTGAGAAATTTTTCATGGGTTTGTGATGTTTAGGTGATGTCTTAGGCATTATACTCGTATCCCCATTTCGGCCCAAGCACCCAAATTGAAAAGTTAAAAATTTGTCTAAGTGTGAAGGTTGCCAAGAGTTTCATATTAAAGAACACTCAATTGGGTATCTTTGTTTCAAATTTGAGGAAAATTTGACCAAAATTGTGAAAGTTATGCAATTGCGCGATTTTCCTTGTGTTAGGAATGTTATGTTTCAAATTTGAGGAAAATCCAACCAAAATTGTGAAAGTTATGCAATTGTGGGATTTTCCTAGTATTAGGGATGTGTTTCAAATTTGAGGAAAATTTGACCAAAATTGTGAAAGTTATGCAATTGTGGAATTTTCCTAGTGTCAGGGATTTCATGTTTCAAATTTGAGGAAAGTCCAACCAAAATTGTGAAAGTTATGCAATTGCGGGATTTTCCTAGTGTCAGGGATGTCGTGTTTCCAATTTAAGGAAAATCTGACCAAAATTGTGAAAGTTATGCAATTGCGGGATTTTTCTAGTGTGTGGGATGTTGTGTTCCAAGTTTGAAGAAGTTTTGAGCAAATTTGTAGAAGATATGCAATTGTGGAAATTTGACCCTAACAATGATATTCCTCAATTGTGGAGATTTGACCTTGACAAGGATATTTTTCAATTGTGGAAATTTGACCCTGACAAGGATATTGCTCAATTGCGGAGATTTGACCTTGACAAGGATATTTTTAATTGCTGAAATTTGACCCTGACAAGGATATTCCTCAATTTTAGAGATTTGACCTTGACAAGGATATTTCTCAATTGCAGAAATTTGACCCTGACAAGGATATTTCTCAATTGCAGAAATTTGACCCTAACAAGGATATTTTTCAATTGCAGAAATTTGACCTTGACAAGGATATTCCTCAATTGTGGAGATTTGACTCTAATAAGGATATTTTTCAATTGTAGAAATTTGGCCTTGACAAGGATATTCTTCAATTGCGGAAATTTTACCCTAACAAGGATATTCCTCAATTGCTGAGATTTAACCCTGACAAGTATATTCTTCAATTGCGGAAATTTGACCCTAACAAGGATGTATCCACATTACCCCAAATTTCCGCAATTTCTTCAGAAGACATGTTTCTTTGCTAACTCCAAAATTCTAGTTGAGGCATGCAAAGCATGACTTCATGCCATAGCTTGTAACTAGTGCCTACATGAGCTGATTAACAACAAGATCTCCAAGTTTCACTGCAGATTTGAACTGCAGCATGCTGTAATGACAGAGGGCGCCCAGTTTGCATACCTAGTGTTGTTTGTTCAATCTGAAGACAGCTTCTCCTCAATAGTGACTTGAATTTGGGTCCTCTTGTCTTTAAAAGAGGATTGAAAGCCATTTTTGAGAGGTTCTAATTTTTTTTTTTAAAGGAATCTAAGAAGACTTTTGGCAGTGACTTGATTGGTTTTGTGTCTTATTTTTCTGGGTACACAATCAATGACTGCAATTTTCTGTAATAACTATACATACTCTGATTTGAGCATATATGAATACATGCTCTCAGTGTGTGTCGTCTTTAGTTTGTGATCCAGTATTCTTTTGAGAAAAATAATCAAGTATTGTAATGTTCATCAGTTGCACATTTGCTGCATCCATGTTATTTTCATTGTTAGTTGTGTTCAAGTAACATTGTAATTTCTTTCATTGAAGATAACAAAGAATACTGCTATCACAAAATGGATTTTAAAGTAGGATCACACTATTAGCTCTTTGCAGGTCGAATTATTACAAGTTGATAATTCTAGATTGACCATTGGAGTATATTGATTGTTATGAATGAATATTTATGTTGTATTGACTTTGTTATCTTGACTAGGCACCAATCAATCCAGTTTCTCCCATAGCCTCATGATTGATCTTACAATGACAAATTTTAAATCATATATTTAATATTTTTGTATTTGTTTGAAATCCTCGTATTTGAAACAACTAGATTCACATATCCTTGTCATAAAGTATACGAGAGTTAATTTGCTAGGCGTTGAGTCATAGATTTGTATCATTTTCACACTCAGTGTCATAAAGGGAAACCCACCTAGGTTCTATAGAGTCTGAAGTGCAAAGGAAAACACTATTGGAGGTGTTTCCTGTTTGTTGGCCAAGCTTCCAATAGTTTTGAGCATAAAATTCAGTAAAATTTTAGGAGGTACTGAAATACAAGTTGGGGAACCAACATATTGTCCACCAACTAACTACCTTGGACTATGCCAAAGTGTACCTATCAATCCTTGTCGAAGTCTTGTAGCCATCTAGTTCCATGAACTTAATCTACAACTTTGATCAATGAAGCTTCCTCTGAACTTTATTTTTTTTGAAGCCATTCGTCATGTCGTGATCATTAATAGGAATAATTCTACCAACTCTTTCCACATACCATTTTGGATTCAAAGCATATGCAGCCACATGTGGAGGGGTGTGTTGGGTCCCAAAACTGTTGCTCCACTTCCTAGAATGAAATCTCACTCACAAGGCCAGGGTTGTCATCATTCAAGTGAAATTAGCTCATCAACAAATTGTGGAGAGTTAAAGGCCAACTCTACGAGAGCGGGTTTTATCTCTCACTCATTGAGCTTAGCTTAGACTTGGAAGAGTATTCCCAAGGGTATACCTTAACAGGTATTGCAATCAAACAAAATGAACTACCAAACCTACTGATAGCCAAACCAACCATTTGGCTTGGCCCCAAAGCTTGTCATTGAACCAAGTACAACTAGCTATCTCAAAACCCCTATATAGTTGATAAAATTATGCAATCATGACCCACATGAAATAGATTCATTTAAATAGCTCACTTGAAGGTAAATCTTTGGTTATATTACGAGGTCATGAAGCACACAACTACTCCTACTACTCCTACACTATTGATTTATGTTTTGTTTGATGGTGTGAGATTGGTGCATAGTCCTAGGCTGGTGCGTATTCCTTAGGCAATAGAGTCACAATTTATATAGAGGAAAACAAACTTGAATCAAAGAACATGGAGCTATGTATTTGTATACAACAATGATTATGAAATTTGTGATAGATCAAACTTATTTATCCATAACATAATTGTATATATTCAGACATTGTAATGTCCCCATTTGGCTTATCTTAAGTTCTGCCTTCAATTCTCTATGTAAAGATGTCAAATCTTGTCAACGACCTTGAAGAGATGGAAAAGATGTGCACCCTTGGACTGTTAAAGAGTAACTGATAATCTATTAAGATGTCTTAGGGTATGTATCTCTGATTTAAGAAATCTGATTCAATATTAGAGGTGTATATGTAAATTGGACAAGATTATAATGTCTTTGCTTGATTTGTTAATATAGAATCATGCCTTTGATTATATAAGATGCTGAGACCCCTATTGGTTTGTTAGCCTGAAATTGTCTATTGACTGATGCAATTTATTGGTGTGAAGGACTGGGACCTCTATTGGATTGCTGTTGCTTATTGAACCTTGAATTCATGCGATGTATGGTGGGTGTTATATCTGATTCTACTGATTGCTGGAGATAGGCTCCTTAGGAACACTTAAAGTCTGAGTAGTAATGTATATCTCTGCCTGCTAATCCCTGATTTTACCTTCCAAATATACTCCCTTTTTATACCCGTGAGATGGTCAAAGAACATGACCTTTCATTGTATTTATTTGACAAGGGTGTGTCTCTTTGTATTAACTAATCGATATTCTCTGTTTGTGCTTGTAAGCATTGATTAATGTCATCATTAAACTGTGCCATGTTGATATTATCCTGACCCCTGATAATTTTACTGCTGCATACAAAATCGTTGATGGCACAAATGTATTAGACGCTAGGCAATTCTCCTCAACTGATGTAGCGATTGTAATCTCGTCCTGCTCGATAAGTTATTTGCATTAGTGTCCATAAAGAAAACTTTCACACAACGGATATTATCGTCTAATAATGATTGCCTTGTTCATTCTGTGATGAGTACTGACTCAATGATCCAAAATATTGATTGCTACTCTTTAATATTAATCGCCTTCAAACAACGATAGTGATATTCTTCGATGTTGCTGATATTATATACCTCTGACTTGTGATTTTCTAACTGTCTTAGCAGTGAGTAGTTTCTCGAATACATGAGCGGTGGCATCCAATAATCGATGCTTATAATATATTGCCAAATATATAGACATATAGTGAATCCCGTCACTTCTGCGTGGGATGAGTCCGGTTAGTGTGATACGACTCCATTTGATTGGTTTCCTTTTGATCCAAGGCAATATACGTGACCACCGATGAGTGATGACTATACCTTCTAAGAATGTGTCGGCTATAGGAGTTTGGCGGGGATGTCTTAGTTTCTCCTAGGTTCGATAGTCTCAGGAAGACCACTAGACGCTATTGCCTGATAAAGACTAAACCTTTGCCGATACTCGTGATTACTAATGGGGTCGATGTAAATATTATCTTTAAATGCTTTATGCTTGTTGCTCATTTATTTAATCGAGGCATAGTCATTTTCAAATATTACTAGTTTCTTTGTACATACATTATTATTATAATAACTACAATTAGCAATATTGATATGTTTTATTATGTATTTATATATAGTAATTATATGCTTCTTATTTTAATATTATATAAATTGATTTTATTGTCTTTATGTTAATTTTATATGTCTTAGTATTTATTATATCGTAGTGATTATAATATTTAAATTATTAATATCTATATTATAATATTTATAACGTTATTTATAATATTGTCTTTGACAATTATAATTATATCGAATGATTAATATTCTTAATATGTATTTTGTTACCTTTAGTGTCATGATTTCGGGGACATGACATACATAAAATGAGGAATATCATTACAATACTTGTAACCTTTTTAGAATGGTGTTTTATTCTTCTAACATAACATTACATTTGTGCCAATAAATGTGACACATGAAAATATCTGGCTGTGACTAAGAGACCTTATTGAATATACATAATGCCATGGAGAAATTTTGTAACAAAAGCCATCTACAATATCAACTTTCTTTGATTCCATAGGTCTATACCACACAAAATGAATTGGATTGCCATCTATGGCTGCCTTGCAATACATTAGCAATTCTTTGTTGTCTCAATACCACTATCGAATCAACCTCCTCAAATAAAGACCGCCATCTTCATTATAACAGCAATAAAGCGTCAAGTCCTAACTCATGGCACCATAGCAGTGCCAAATCTATGGCCTAGGATCAATCCTTCTGAAAATGGGTGTCTTAGATTGAAAGAATGGCTGAGCATTGATTTCTAGTAGCTGGGCAACCATTCTGCAATAATGGTGGGTAGGTGGGAGCAAACTTGGGTGTGAAGTTTTTGCACCCAAACATATTTTCAAAATTATGCCATTTAATTCTCTGGTAGGTGTAAGATGCATTAATGGTGTTTCAGATTAGTAGGAGAATAGGTAGAATGTGCATGCCGAGCATCACCCTAAAATTCTAGACATTCTGGTGCCTTGTGGGAACCTTTTGCACATTCGGATGAATTTGCGATATTTTGAAGTGCAACTGAATGTTTTGTGGGATTTTGCCACCAAATCAAACTTGTGGAGAAATCTATCTGAATTGAACTTGCGAGGAAATCCAATTGAACCTGCTAATTTCACAATGTTTCATGTTTGGTTTGGATGAAAAGTTTTGATGATGACATCGTGTTGGCGTAAAATCTAACACCTCTGGAGTGCAGGTTTGTAACGACAGTTATAACACTAACCATGCCTTCAAAATTAGAGGGAAGCTCCCTCGCTAGGCCGGAATGCATGAAAAGAAAAGTAATCTAAGTCCGGATCTTTTGTTCTCACTGGAAGAGAGGCACAAGGTTAAGAAAACTAAGAACTGCGCCACATTGCTCAAGTAGACTCGCCAACTACAACTAAGATAACTACTTTAAATCTATCCGGTTTCCTCAAGAAAACAGAGCATGAGGAAATGGAGCAGGGATGATTATAGACGATAAACGTGTTTAGATTCTCTACTTGAAGGCAAGGTGGCGCAACTATCATCTCAATCTAAACAAGCTTATTGGGCACAAAACAGATTTAAGAATTTACGAAGACAACCTTATGGAACCCTGTGTGGCATAACACTTGATCGAAATAGTAAAGTCTTCACAAAACAGCCTTTATCATCACAACCTCACGAAACCCTATGTGGCATAACCTTTGACTATAATGATAAAGATTCACAAACAGATTTATCACCGTAATTTCTCGAAACCCTATGTGGCATAACGATTGATCACAATGGTAAATCAACACAAAACAGATTTATCTAACTATGGGAGGAATTTACGACGCCAATCTTATGGAACCCTGTGTGGCATAACACTTGATCAAAGTAGTAAAGACTTCACAAAACAATTTTATCATCACAATCTCACGAAACCCTATGTGGCATAACACTTGATTGAAATGATAAAAGATTCACAAGACAGAAAGAATCCACCATCACAATTGCATGAAACCCTATGTGGCATAACAATTAATTGCAATAGTGAAGACACGTGAACAAATACCAAAAGAGCAATATTGAGGGCAAGGTAGGCGCAGCATATATTTCTCTCTCAAGCAAAAGTTATTTACAAATGAGCAAAAGCTCTTATTTATATACATCAAAGTGTAGGGAACCCTAAAATCACCTTGAGTCATCTACAGTTCTTGCATTGCATGCAAGATTTGCTGCCAAACCCTAATGAAATAAACTATACAGTCAACTGGAAAACTACCATCAGTTAACCGAAACATCTAATCTAAAAATGGACAATTGTGCGAGCATGCACGTCCTTATTGAAAGCAAGTTAACTGGAAGACTACCATCAGTTAACGAAAAACCCTAAAAGAAACTCCAAGTAAATAAGGCAAATCTTTGAATAGATATGCATGAGGTGAGACAGCCAGTTAACTTGAAAGGGTAACACCAAGTTAACTCCTGTGTATAATGTCTATCCTGAGAGGTGGAAACTGAAGTCTACTGGTCGCGATTTCGAGCAACCAATCCCTCAACGAGATTGTTAACTGCGTCAACATCTGAATGTCAACAACTTGAGCAATCTTGGCAATCTTTGCACACTCGAACTAGCATTTCACTGACTGGCAATTTTGGCGGCTCCGTAACTGAAGTGATAACCAACATCTCCTCTACAACTTGATACAAATCGGTGTCAGCTTTTCTGATGAAGTCATGAATTAAGACCGATTTGGTCTTGAATTCAGTCTGTGTGTACTGTACTCTGAAAAACTCGCCTATTGACTGTGAACTTGACTATGTTCTGACAAGATTTCTGGAAAGCTATAAATAGCCTGCGAGAGTTAAAAATAGTCTTTTGAAGAATTATTTTCAGCGAAAAATCTGAGATATGGGTTTTGTCCAGAAAAGGATTCTAAGACAACCCAGAAAGTCAGATTTGCGAAAAGAATTCAGGCTTCTACGATTGTCTGAGAGATTTTTCGCCGAAAATTGAAAGTAGCACTCAAACGAAGTGCGAAGTTAAAGAATTCGTGAAAAATCAAAGCGCCGTTTCTAACTTCGAGGGAAATTATATATAGAGATGATCCAGATGTTGAGACTTGTCGAATTTGCCAATTTCAGGAACATGCGAATTGAAAACTGAGAGAAATCTGAGAACCAAGGAGGAAAAAGACGTTTTTTGTATGTCTTCTTCTGTGAAAATCGCTCAAGATTTCTTTGAATTGCTGAGAATTGTGAACTTTAACCTACAAAAGAATGTGATTGGAGAAATCGCCTTTGCAAATAGATGAGAAATCTGCCTTTGTTTGAGAAATACGAATCTCCCTTGAAAATACGCCTTGTGAATGAAGAAAAACGAATTTTGCTTGAAAATACGCCTTTGCCTTGATGAAAAACGAATTTTGCTTCAAAATTATGAATTTCCTTTGACAAAATTTGCCTTTGAGAATTACGATTTTTCCTTTGAAGAAAATATGAATCTCCTTGAAAAATACGAATTCTCTTGAAAATATGAATGATAAATGAAGAAGGCGCCATGCTTAAAGAAGATGAAATTAGCATTAATCTGACAACTGCAAGAATTCAAAACCCTGACAATAATAGAAGTCCTCTGATTGGTTGCCCTTCAGTTGCACTGCCACTGACTGGAAGCTCAAATAATAATAAAATATTTATTATCATGCAATTAGCAAGGGTGCTAAAACTAGAAAATTGCTATTTATAAATAAGCAAATTTGGAACTTTAGTTGACAACCCGGGTGAAGCTCTGAGATTCATCGTGAGACTTCAACGATTCCGAAAAGTCATCTTTTGAGCACATAGGCGTCCATTTGCTCAAGATACTTAATTTTTTACTAACTCCCTATTTAATAGCTGACAGCACTGTTACGACTGGCCAACTTCGACACTGATTTCCGGATGACCGGGTGATGCTGAGACTGATCTGAGATATTCATCGGAAAGCCTACTGAACAAGGAAGAAATGTCTGCTGGGAGACATAACTACAAAATCCATCGTTTAACTCCTTGAAAAATTAAGCGCACCTGATTAAATTGCTTTACGGGTTCCAGACTTAGCCATTTTCCTAAACTGCCGTCTGACACTTCAAACGGCTGCTGCCGGCAAACGGTGAACCCTACTAATACGAGACGAAGCTCACTGCATGACTGGAGCCATTCTGCATCCAACGGCTGTATGCATGACACCTGAAAGCTGTGTTAAGGGCCTCAAAAATAAAAGCGCCCCTGGCTCTAGGTTGCACTGGTGTCATTTTATCGAAAACCAAACTTCCATCAAAATACTCTACTTTGACCGCTGATAACTGGAGCTGGGATTACCCGATTCAGGCACTATCTGTTTTAACGGACAGCCAGAAGGACCTATAAGAGAAGTCACTGGAGGTGACGAGGCAAGAAAACTGCTTCTAAGACCTCAAAAACTCCAGTGCGTATTTTAAATAAAATTACCGCTCCCAGACTTAGTCATTTTCCGGACGTCTTCTCTTTGTAGTATGACACCAAAGACCTCGCACGCACGAGCGACTGCCAAATGCTGAAGGCTGACGGCTATGCTCGTTGGAAAGATAAATTGATTACGCTCAAAAGTCGTGAAGACTT
>VDFB02259395.1:0-24842 GCA_007258455.2 Sequoia sempervirens
AATAAATTAAAATTATTTAAATTTATTACATAAAGTTTGCACTATTCCCTCACCAATAAATATTTATTTCTCACCAATCAAATTAATGGCACTGCCATTCACGGGAAATGCTTCAGGAAAAATCTGCAGGAAGATCTCTCAACAACCTTCCACCCACCTTCCCTCTTATCTTGCCTGGTGTTTTCATGGGGAGAAACCATTCTCCATGATCAGCTCCTTCTTCTCATCCCATGCCTTTGGATTCTCCAGAAGAAATCACAGCCCCTCATCCCAGTTTCCTATACAATTGTGCTGCCATGAAAGCTATAAATACAGCTCTTGGGCTGCAAGAAAAGGATCCCAACGAATGTAATCTTACTCTGCAGGTTTCCAAAGCACTCAAGCATCCAATTCATCCAACAATCATCCAGCAACCATCCAGCATCCATCCAGCATCAGCATTTGCAGCCATGGCTGCCATTAGCATAGAGTTTGCATATTTAGATTAAAATAGAGTAGCATAATCTCATTTCTCATTCTCTAAGTGTCACTTAATAGTTTAATTAGCTTAAGAATCTGAGAGCTAAGTAAATTAGAGAAGTCTTTAGAGTTAGAGAGCAATAGGATAGCATTTTGAAGCTTTTTAGTTTAATTTAGTTTAAATTCATTGAGTTTTAGATACAATTATCTTATTTAGAAGCGTAGATGCATAGTTTAGCTTGTTTCCCCCATTCTACCGCTTACAAAATGGCACCCACCGTGGGGCAATACCCCGTATTTTGCTAATTTTTGAAAATCTTGTCGTACAGGAATCGGCGTAAAAGTTTTCGCGGGATCGAGAGTTTTTACAGCGCGCCAGGTTCTTGTTCCAGCGCGCCCGGTAACTGTTCCAGCGCGCCGGGTTTCTGTTCCAGCGCGCCCGGTCACTGTTCTAGCGCGCCTGGTTTCTGTTCCAGCGCGCCACTTCTTTTCATTTAAAGTCATTTCTTTCATCTGGATCCGACGCGTCCGCGGCCAGATTTCATTTATTTCTTTCTGTTTGGTTAAAATTTACCAATCCTAGGGTAGAAACAATAAAATTTACCAATCCTAGGATAGAAATGGATAAAATTTACCAATCATAGGATAGAAATGGATTAAAAATGTACCAATCCTAGGATAGAAACATCACACTTCTTTTGAGGTTTTAAAAATTGAACATCTTGCTTGTCATGGAGCAATATCTCCATTAGAAGTAAATCATTTGTCTTTTGGGCTTAAAAAGAAAAAATCTTGCTGTGTTTGGGTGACAGGTTTATGCTCTCCCCTTAACTGGGTGCATCAGAATACCAGACTCACCATTTACTTTATGCAATTTTATGCTTTTGTTAAAACCTTTAGACAGGCCTGCCGTAGTGGGAAAAAGTACTCACCCTACGGGAACGACCTGAGTGGGGACAGCCAAAAGCCATGGTATTCCAACCCACTTTAAAATTTATGTGAATTTGGGGAAACCCTCTTTCAACGGAAGTGCGCAGGATAACCATCCCCAAAATCTTTGTTTTAAAGATTGGGAGGTCTCTCGAGGGAGTTTATCCATTTGCCGCTCCGAACGGAAACCCTATCTAAGAACTTAGAACTAGAAGCACGCTTGTCAGTTTCCGAACATTGTAATACTCGGCGGTGCAGGGGCGGGGAAGAATCTACCCTCAAGCACTCACCATATAATTGCCAAGGACTGTTTGCTCAGGGGATCCGGTATCCACTTCCGTCACTTTGAGTACGCACCTGGAAAAGACAAAAACACGAGCGCCCTCTAGGGGGTGACATGGCTGTGTGAGTCGACGCAATTCCAAGCTGTGGGCCGTTCGAGTATATAACGATGACCTTTTGTCTCTAGGAGTGAGTTTGTTTGAATTGTCTTATCTTGTTATCAAACCGGTAAAAATCAAGAAGAATCATTGATTCTTGAGAACATACACTACTTGTTTAGATTCTAGGATTTTAAAACCATTCTATTCTTGATTGCTGTGTTTTCTATCATTAAACTTAGATAAGATCATCACAAAAATCCTAAAAATCAAAACACTTGTGGATTTCTCATGATTTGAGATTGGGTATCCACCAAGTTTGTCAAGAAATCTCTTGCCAAACGAATCCGAAAACCAAAGAGGACACTTGCCTACAAACAACTCCTAAGAAAACAAAGGTTTCTATATCAAAGCAGGAAAGTTCTACTCCAACATAGAACTTTTATTCATAGGTATCACGATTTCTCTAGAGGTTATACAGACGACTACGCCATAGCTCCCTTAGACTCACAAGCATACTTTCAAAGAAGAGCTCTTAGGCAACATCACAATCATAGTTAGAGAATTCGTCCTGAATACATCCCACAACCGGCCATCCAATATGATACCAGACCAAGTGAGTTTCATAGAATAAGATAGTTTTTTTTTTGTCTTAAACCCCTTCAGGTCATAGTTTTAGCGCACCCAGTTTCTGTTTCAGCGCGCTTGGTATCTGTTTTAGCGCTCCCAGAATCTGTTTCAGCGCGCCCGGTTTCTGTCTCAGCGCTTTGTATCTCTGTTTTAACGCGCCTAGATTCTGTTTTAGCGCGCCCGGTATCTATTTTAGCGCCTCTAGCATCTGTTTTAGCGCGCCTGGATTATGTTTCAGCGCGCCTAGTCTCTATTTTAGCATGCCTAATTTCTGTTTTAGCGTGCCTAGTCTCTGTTTTAGCGCGCCCGGTATCTGTTTTAGCGTGCCATAAAACCCAAAAAATAGAGAGTTAATAGGGCATTTTGTCAGCTTGCCCATATCAAATACAAGGTTTCTATCAGTTCAAAACAATTTTTTTTACAGTCCAGAACACAATAGTCATACAAAAAGAAAAGCTTTACCCCTATACCTAGATCTTGCAGCATCTTGCATAGTGTCGTTATCACCAAAATCTGAGATTTTCTGTCAAAATTTCCCTATCAAGGATTCTATCATCCTTTCATCACAAAACTAGACAAAACAAAATCAGATTTTTAAATCAACAACCTTGACACTTATCCAATCAAATCCAAGATCAAAGTCTAGGGTAAACCTTTTAACGTTTGTATGCCTATCTTCACACGAGCAGCATATCAAAAACAACAAGAACAAGAAAATGAAAAAATAGCAGCCATGACTGAAGAAAACCCTTGGGGACGATATAGCAACACTGATCCTCTTATTAACTCACATGAGAAGGAAATAACTGCAGAAGAAATCGAGAAAGTGCAACAAGACCCTCATTTCCATAAATTTATGGAAAAGATGCTAGAGCAAGACATGGAAAAGTATCTTCTCTTATTAGCTGACAAAGGTGCTAAGCTTCCTAAAGACTTTGATGTCAATCAACTCAAGGAAGCAACCACACCTAACTCAACTAATATAGAGAATCCAAATCAAATAGATGCTTTGACAAGACAAATCCAACAGTTACAATTACAATTCCAGAATATCCAACAAGGGCCAACAAAGAGGTATCTATTACAAGACATTTGCCCTTATCCATTTGACTCAAGCATCAACATGATACCATTTCCAAGGTATTGTGAGTACCCAACATACAACAAATACAATGGGAGAACTGATCCGTTTGACCACGTACGAGAATTTCGAGCTATGAGCA
Organism: Sequoia sempervirens; assembly: GCA_007258455.2. Taxonomy (NCBI): domain Eukaryota; kingdom Viridiplantae; phylum Streptophyta; class Pinopsida; order Cupressales; family Cupressaceae; genus Sequoia; species Sequoia sempervirens. Next base: position 3,623 of record VDFB02259395.1, read on the forward strand.
TAGAGTTCGCACACGAGGACTCTTACTTACTACGGTTATTCCCAAGAAGCCTAGGAAACACTTGCATGGAGTGGTTTTCTAAATTAGAACCTGGAATTCAATCCTTTGAGGAACTAATCAATAGGTTCATAACACACTTCTCATTCAACATCCAACATGGGGTAACCTTAAAAGAACTTTACAACACCAAACAAGCAAAGGGCGAAAAGTTTCTCTCTTTTCTCCAACGATGGAGAAGGCTATTTGCTAAATACCCTAGATCTATTCCTGAAGAGGAGAAGATAGAGATGTTCATTGATAACTTAGTAGATGACATGAACTACAGATTGGACTTACAATGTCCATCCACATTTGAACAAGTTATCGAAAAAGGGCTTAAAATCGAAGAGGCTCTAATCAAAAGAGGAACAATCAAACATTTCACTGAAGGTTCAAACAATAACCATTCCTCTAACAGCAACAACGAAAAGCCAATATTTTGGCAAAAGAACAAGAATACTGATACCATGATCGATGCACATACATCTAAACCAGTATTCACCTTGACACCAACTACTACAAACAAACAAAACAATGGTTTTAATATCAAACAAAGTAGTGATCAAGGAAATAATCAAAACAGTGGAGAAATGAAAACCCAATCATTCCAACGACCCTCCAATAAACAAAAATTCACGCCATTAGGACAATCGTTGGAATCAGTCCTCAAAGAACTTTTAAACGAAAAACTCATTCAAGTGCAAGAGGCTAGAAATTGGGACCCTCAAGTCAAACCATCATGGTGGAATGACTTACATTACTGTCACTATCATCAAAATAAAGGTCACATGACTGAAAATTGTTGGCAATTAAAACATGTGGTACAAGACCTCATAGATCAAAAGAAAGTATTCGTAGAGGGCCCTCAAACAAACAAGGATCATACAACATTCAAAAATCCTCTACCCAATTATCAAAAGGGAGAATCTTCTTCCGCAAACACCAAAGGTAAGAACGTTGGTTATGTTTATGACGCAACAATCCTTTGTTTTTCTGCTGCCAAAGAGGATGAAGAGTTATGCAATCAAATCAACCAAGACAATGACATTACATCTACCAAATTGGTACAACATATGGACAAACCCGAAAACCAAATCAATGTAGTCACACTCAAAGGGAAACAAGAGTACCAACCGGTTAATGCCACAACAAGGGCACAATCCAAAGTTATATTGAAAGGAGCATCAATATCGTCCCCATCAGTGGATCCCCCCTCCAATCAATATAATCTCATCGATCAATTACAGAAAATACCGGCACAAATATCAATCCTGGAACTTTTGAAAATTTCCCCATCACACAAAGAGGTTCTTGAACAAGCTCTCGTATCAACTACAGTACCTAACAATCTGGATGTGTGTCAATTCCAAGCTATGGTGGGACATCTATCTGCACCTCATTGCCTTTCATTTTCTGAACATGATGATGTATCACTCAACCACCCGCATAATTATGCCCTTCACATTGAAGTCCTTATCCACAAACATCGTGTAAAACGTGTCCTGATAGATGGAGGGGCTGGTTTAAATATTTGTACCTTAAAGCTGATTCGTGCACTAGGATACTTAGATGAAGCCATTGATACCAGAAGAAAAATCACAATCAAAGCATATGATGAAGAAGAAAGGTCCTCTACAGGATTGATCATATTACCCATTCAAGTTGGGCCTATTGTCCAAAAAGTGGTTTGCCAAGTCTTAGATAGGGAACTGACATACAACATACTGTTGGGACTCCCTTGGATCCATGATATGCAAGCAGTACCGTCTACCTACCATCAATGCCTAAAATTTCCCGTCAATGGACAGGAGGTAACAATCACAGCAGACTACAATGACACCCAAGCTTGCCATACATTGAAGACATCTCAAGATGAATTCATACCTAACAATAGAGAAGTTGGCACATCAGATAGTGAGCAACAGCAAAGCTTCATTTCAAAGTGGCTTCCAAAACAACAAAGATCACAAGAGATAAGGGTGGCACAATCTAACCCTTCAAATGTTGAAGAACAATTGGCTCCACTCTCACATCAATTCACCAAAGAAGTACAGATAAGTGACAAAGGAATTAGTGAATATAGTGTTGGACACTCATTCCATCTATCACAAATGTTACCCTCCTTACAAACACATGGACAGCCATCCACAAACACCCACACTTCACAACTATCTACAATAGCATTAGATGGCAGATTTGTAAAAGCTGGGAGCTTAGATGAAGAATCAGAAGATAAGGCCATACTAAATTGGCTTTATAAGGATGAGGAAGCCCCCGCTTCCACAAGTAACATCATAGAGACAACTCAATATGGGAAAGGAAAGACTATTCTTGAGAAGATGGGATATTCAAGACAGGGACCTCTTGGATTAAGGAAACAAGGTATAACAGAACCAATCCAGCCTCTTACGCTCCAACATAAGGATAAAACTGGACTAGGGTACACAGAAAAAGCAAGAGCAGAAATCGCCAATAAAACTGTGGAGCGTATTCTTCAAATAAGAGATAATTCTGAAACAGATTCAAATGAGTATGAGTGGGACAACTTATCAGAAATTTCCTATGAAGATATTCAGGTTGACATTATCAAAAAGTATACCCTCAATCACGAGGAGGGTCAAAGCTCAAGTTTTAATCCTATTGTCTTTGAAACACAAAATTTCGATGACTCAAGTGAAGATGAACGGACATCGATTGAGATAAATGATGTGGAAGAAAATACCTTTGTAGGCCTCGACATAACCATAGACAACCTAGACGACATTTCCGTCTGAGCTTTCACAATCGCTGACCCCAACCCATCTAAGGATTCATTGCCTTTACTACATCCCGAACTTATCGAATGGGAAGCCCAACATCCTATTAATCTCCCTGTTTTTGACAATGATTCCTCCATTATTAACTACCTTTGCTGTGAGGAATCCGATGCTTGTTCTACCAATACTTCTTTTAATGATGCTTTTAGGCAGGAGGATGCCAAACCTTCCAGTTGCAAAAATATGAAAAAAAAGAATGGATCTAATGGTGAAAACCATTCTATGGCAGTATTTGATTCTAAAATAGTAAAAATAAAGAACGCATCCGATGGTGAAAACCTCATTGAGGCACCAAAGGATGGAAGGTTTGACATTCTCCCGCAACATTACCATGAAAGATCATCAGTGTTAATAGAACCCACACAGTCTATTAATATTGGCACAGCAGAAAAAGCAAGAATATTACACCTGGCCGCATCCATGACAGATACAGAAAAGCCAGATTTTATCAAATTCTTTGAAGAACAATGCATCAATTTTGCTTGGTCATACTCTGACATGCCAGGCTTGGACACAGATCTCATTATGCATCACTTATCCTTACCAGCTGGCACTAAACCAGTAAAATAGAAGCTGAGAAAAATGCATCCACATGTTGCATTATTAGTGAAAAATGACTTGAACAAATTACTAGATGCTGGATTCATCAGATCTATTGACTATGCGGAATGGATATCCAACATTGTGCCTGTTTCAAAGCCGGATAACACCATCAGAATATGTACTGATTTCTGGGATTTAAATAAAGCATGTCCAAAGGATGATTTTCCTTTGCAAAACATAGACATGATTGTAGATCTCACAGCCGGACATAAAATGCTATCACTCATGGATGGATTTTCATGATACAATCAAATCAAGATAGCTCCTGAAGACCAAGAAAAGATAGCCTTTACATGTCCATGGGGCACTTTTTGCTGGAACGTCATGCCTTTTGGGTTAAAGAATGCAGGAGCTACATACCAGCGGGCTATGACAACAATCTTCCACGACATGATGCATACCTTCATGGAGGACTATGTGGACGACATCTTAGCCAAATCTTACACCAGGGAAGGACATCTAGAGATATTGGCTAAAATATTTGACAGGTTGGAAAAATTCAAAGTCAGATTAAATCCAAAGAAATGTGCCTTTGGAGTAACATCAGCAAAGCTCCTAGGATACATAGTTTCTACAAAGGGAATTGAAGTAGATCCGGAAAAATTCCAGGCCATTATGGAAATGCCACCTCCTAAGAATATCAGCACATTAATATCTCTACAAGGCCGACTACAGTCCATCAGAAGATTCATCTCCCAACTAGTAGATCGGTGTCATCCGTTCAACCATCTCTTACATAAAAATGTGCCTTTCAAATGGGATGAACAGTGTGAGAATACCTTCAATCAAATCAAGCATTATCTGATGACGCCACCAGTCTTGGTACCACCCGGTGAAGACAAGCCATTGTTATATATTGCAACAAAAGACATTTCTTTAGGAGCCTTGCTAGCACAAGAGGATAAAGAGGGAAAGGAACATGCTATATACTATATCAGCAGGACACTCAATGGACATGAAGTAAACTACACCTTCATTGAAAAATCATGCTTAGTAGTAGTATTTGCAACACAAAAATTACGACACTATATGCTTACTCACACTATCAAACTTGTTGCAAAAATTGATCCTCTCAAGTATTTACTGAGCAAAGCAGCTTTAACAGGAAGGTTGGAAAAATGGGTCATGCTCCTCAGTGAGTTTGATATTCAGTATGTGGAAAGGTGAGCTATCAAAGGACAAGCCATCGCCGATCAATTAGCAGAAGCTCCATTATCTGACAGTCATCATATGACCATGGAATTTCCTGATGCAGATATCCTTAATGTAACAACACAACCATGACAACTCTACTTTGATGGATCCTACACACAACATGGATCAGGAGCAGGAATTCTATTTGTCACACCTCTTGGGCACAAAATCCCGTGATCATACAGGCTTACCTTCCGTTGCACTAACAATGTGGCAGAATATGAAGCTTTGATCCTTGGAATTAAAGTGGCTATTGAATGGAAAATCATAGAACTACAGGTGTATGGAGACTCCCAGTTAATCATCTATCAAGTCAACAATGATTATCAAACTAAGGATGACACACTGATTTTGTACAAGAGGTTGGTGGATGACCTACGAAAGTACTTCATAGAAATCAGATTTGAGCAGATACCAAGATCAGAGAACAAAGCAGCAGATGCCATGGCCACAATAGCATCTCTTCTACAAATGCCTGAAACGCAAGATCGTTATCGATTTATTGTAGAACAAGTATCAAATCCTGCATACGCAAATCCCAAATCCCAAACCATAAGCCTCTTAGATAGTGCCCAATCCTCCATTTATGGAGACATCTATGCTTATCTGAAAGATAATATCTTACCACCAGATCTTTCTCACAACCAAAAGTGCAACTTCATACGCCAATCAGCCAAACATACCATTATTGCCGACACCCTTTACCGTCGAGGCCTAGATGGTACTCTTTTACGTTGTTTAGAACATGACGAATCCGCTTCCGCTTTACACGAGGTCCATAAAGGAATTTGTGGAACACATTCAAGTGGATTATCTTTAGCCAAGAAACTCCTTCGTTTAGGGTATTACTGGCCACACATGGAACAAGAATCTTATCAGTTTGTCAAAAGATGTTCAAAATGCTAGATACATGGTAATCTTATACATGCACCAGCACAGGAGTTGCATCCATTTGCAACTACATGGCCTTTCTGTCAGTGGGGATTAGACCTGGTAGGGAAAATTCACCCATCTTCATCTAATGGACACAAGTTCATTATCACAGCAACTGAATATTTTACAAAATGGGTGGAGGCAGTTCCTTTAACCACAATCACTGGAAAGAAAATATCATCTTTCATTCTTAATTATCTCATTTGTAGATATGGGATACCCCAGTCAATCATCACAGATAATGGCAGGCCTTTCAAGAACCAAGACGTCCAAGAACTATGTGAAAAGTTCCACATCCAACATCGCTTTTCAACCCCATATTACCCTCAAGGTAATGGACAGGCAGAAGCTTCAAATAAGACAATCCTCAAAATTCTCAAGAAGACTGTAAATGAAGTGGGACGTGATTGGCATGTTCAGCTTAACCCTGCTCTTTGGGCTTACAGGACAAGCATCAGAACACCAACATGAGCTACACCATATGCTCTTGTCTATGGGTCAGAAGCAATATTACCTATTGAGGTAGAAATTCCATCCCTTCGAGTCTCACTAAAGGGACTCATTTCAGATGAAGATTATAGGGTCTCTAGACTTCAGGAATTAGAGCTACTTGATGAACGTCGACAACAAGCTGTTAATCATTTGACAGCCTATCAACAAAGGATGTCTAGAAACTATAATCATAGGGTTAAACCTAGAGTCTTCCAGATTGGAGACTTGGTCCTACGGGAAAACCCTAGAAATCAAGCAGACAGAGAAAAGAAGGGAAAGTTTGAACCTAACTAGATAGGACCTTATGTCATCATATCAGTCTATGGATCAGGAGCATATCGACTGTCTACACCAGAGGGAGACATGTTGGAGGAGCCCATGAACAGCATTCATCTCCGGCGATTCTACACTTGAGGATATTTAGTGCACGGTCAATAAAGTTGTCTCGATGAAAACCTGGCAAACATGCATCATGATGACAGAAAAAGATAAAAAAATAAAAAAATAATAATAAAAAAATTAAAAAAAAATTAAAAAATAAAAAGAAGAAGAAAAAGAAAGAGGACACAATAAAAACAAGTGATGAAAACCTGGCAAACAGGCATTACTTGTGATTTTTACCAAAACTCCTCTATCTATTGGGTACAGTGTTGTTATGATTGTTTCCTTTCATATCATTTCCATCTATCATTTTAGATTATCACTATCCATATCATAGCAAGGATACCATGTTTTACCCTAGCTTGGGGGCAACATCCTAATGTTATCTGGTACAAGTAGTCTTTCAGCTTGCATGGAAGGACAGTTAAACATAACAACATCAAGTGGCAACCCATCAAAATCCAAAAACATCAGAAAATCCAAAATCCAAAAACATCAAAAAATCCAAAATCCAAAAACATCAGAAAATTCAAAATCCAAAAACATCAGAAAATCCAACATCCAAAAACATCAGAAAATCCAAAATTCCAAAGACATCAGAAAATCAAAAACCCAAAAATAGAGTCTGCATCAGTGGAGCCTGTGTCAGTTGAACTACGTGGTCTCTGCGTGTATAACGTAGGCAAGACTAATCTTTGATCAGTCCTCGAGACCCCTAGGATAGGTCTTTTAGGTCGCATCACTTGGTCAAAACATTTGGGAAAATCATGCACACATCAGCACACACATCTCGACAATGATGATCTAATCTGAATAATGATTTGAAAATACATTAACTAGAATTTGAATTGTTGTGCTTTTTATCATTTGATTATCATTTCTTTGGAGCAACTCAATGATGTATTGAACTAGAGATGTAAGGAAGAAGAATGATATATTTTCTTTGTCTGCTGCTTGTGAATTAGTCATTATTGTTTTGTGAATTGTCACGGGAAATTCTCTACCAAGTATCATGGATGACATTTAAATTCACTTAAGAAAATGATTAATTCTTGTTTGTTTACGCAAGAAATGCTCAGGTCATCATTGGTCTATCTTATACCATGATGCTTGTGTTCGCTTGCAATATCAAAAATCATGAAAGAAATATTCAGGTCATCATTGGTCTATCTCATATCATTGATGCTTGTATTCGCTTTCAACATTTTAAAAATAAAGCTCAGTGATGATACAAAGCAGATTAAATAATTATTAAAGTGACACTTAGATTTGCATTGATAAAATAGGCATTTGCATGGTTAACATAGATTGCATTCATAATAATACATCTACAGAGTAATGATGGCACAAGTTACAATGATTCAATCGCAAATGATGTTATCTTTTCTTACTAAAGACTGAGTATACTTGACACCTCATATGGGATCATATCTTCATCTCATCAATCCACAATAAAGATCTCATTTCGTGACATCATATATACACGTTATGTTACACCATTTCATTCATCATTACATATTCATCGTACATCATGGCATTCCATCTCATTACATATCATTTACATCTCACCTATCATACATCATTACATTTCATTAAATCCATACATCATTTACATTCCATTCATCATCACATGTTCATCATACATCATTGCATTCCATTACATTACATTTCATTTACATTTACATCTCATCATCCATTAAACATCATCTACTCATCTATCATTACAATTAAATCACATTTCATCACATATCATTTACATTTCCATTTATCATTACATCTTCATCATACATATCATTCCATTTAAATCTATCATATACATTCATCATTACATATTCATTTATCCATACATCATTTATCATTACATATTCATCACATCATTACATTCAATCTCATTAAATATCATTCCATTCATCATTACATTTCAATTACATTTACATCTCATCATTCATTAAATATCATCTACTCATTTGTCATTACATTTTAAATCACATTTTATCTTATATCATTCTATTCACATCTCATTATTCATCATACACTTAACACATATCACATATTCATTTATCACATTTCATTTACATACATCGTTACATTTTATCATTAGTCATCCATTTATCACAAAATCACATTTCCATACATCATCAATCACATTTTATAATCATACATTACATCTCATAAGAAAATAAATACATCGTCAATATCATTTCATCCATCACATAAATACATCATAAAATCCACACATCCATCAAGTCAATACATCATAAAATCAATGCATCCATCACATAAATCATGTCAACACGTATCATGAATCAATCGAACCGCTGTACATATATATCTCATCAAGTGTCAAGTATACAATGAAGTCTGAAAAGAATGAAAATAACATCATGTCAAAAATAGCGGTATCAATCTCTCAATGGGTACGCATATACATATTAGGTAGTACTCCCACCAGAAGGAGCAGGTCTCGCACCAGTATCTGTACCACCACCAGACGTCCCAGGATCTCTCGGATCTCTCGGAAGAGGCTGTGTCACACCTCTGCTCACTGTCCTAGACCGACTCCTCTCTGAGCGCGACTGAACATAGCTGGCTCTCTGCTCCGGGGGGCAAAACTCATGGTAACGGCTCCGGTAGAACTCAATCTCAGCACCTGCCCGCATGGCCTCTCGCATATAATCTGCTACCGAAGTCCCATCTGCCACTCTCTATAACCTCTCTGCAGTCGCCTGTGCTGTCTCAGTTGTCTGTCTAATGGTATCCCGCTCTGACGTCAAGGCTGCGATCTGTGCCTGGGCTGTGGACAACTGTGCTCGTAACCCTATCACCTGAGCCTGTGCGGTCGCTGCTGCCTGTAAAGCCCCATCTCTCTCACTAATCAGAGATGTGATCTGGGTCTGAGCAGTAGCTAGCTGTGCCTGCGTCTGAGCCTGGGTCTGAGCTAATAAACCCTGCACCTGTGCTAACTGTCCCTACAAAGTCTACACCTGCACCTGTAAGCCTGCCACCTCTGAGGGATCTGCCGATGAAGATGTAACAGCCTGCCTCTTACGAGGCGCACTAGAGGATGGCTCTGATAAACCTGCTACGCTCGGTCCCCTCCCATCTCCGCCATCATCGTCACTGCTATCCTCACTGCTGTCAAAACTGTCATCGCTGTCAGTCTCTGAGCTGCTCTCCACATCAACATCAACATCCTCCTCTCTCCCCCATCGCTGACCGACCTGAATACCCCCTACTGGTGCTGCTGCTGGTGCTGCTGCTGGTGCTACTGCTGGTGCTACTGCCGGTACAGGTGCTGGCTCATCTAGAATGGTAATCTGTGGAGGCGGGTGCAGAGCCAGATACTCTCCATACTCAGGTGTAATGGGTGCCTCGACAATGTCTCGTCGAACCTCCCACGCCGATGGCTGCAAGGCACGGTAACCCTCAACAAGTGCCCCATAAGGCAAGCTAGGACCCCAATCAGGAACATTAATCTGTCGCCGTCCATAGTGGGCTACACCCTGTGGCATGCACTACACAATACCGTACTGTCTGTACACCCGACGAAACAGGAAACGCTCCAAGACCCTGGGGCTCTTCCCAATCAAATACATGGAATCGGATAAGAACCCCAACTCAATATCATCGTCGTCCCAAGCATCACAGTCTAGGTACGGACGCCAGGTCACTGCCTCAATGTCATCAACGATCCATCTCCAATACTCAAGCTTCCCCATCATATGCTGGGTAGGCCTACCTCTGTATCGAAAAACATACGGCCTCGTCGCTGGTCTGGCCAACACGGGTACGGGATGTGTAACAGCAATGTGCTCCCAGGCCCATACCTGGAGAAGGGTAGCCCCTGTCGATAGACTGCTGCCGCCAAGATAAACAATCCAATGCAAATCATGATATAACTGGGCAAGCATGCACATGCCCCATGCATATCTCGTCCTATGGACCACCAGGCCCTCTAGCACACGACCCCATCCAAGCGATAGACCCTTTGACCTCTTATCAGGACAAAGGAATCCACCAACTAAACCTGCCAAAACTGAAGGAAGAGGAGCATATGACTCATATATATCTATCCATGGGATCCACTCTCCTGCAATGTGGGGATCCTGAAAGACCCTCTGCATGGCCTCTACCCCACCAACCTCCTCTGAGTCGTGGACCACAATCTCTCCTACGAACGGTATGCGAAGGATACGCCATACATCCTCTGGCGTCACTGTCATCTCACCAGTGGGTAAATGAAAGGTGTTGTGGTCACTATGCCACCTCTCCACCAAAGCCGTCAATAAACCCCTATTAAGTCTAATATGGGGCATGTCCAACAATGTAGCTAAACCACAGGAAGCAATATGTTGTCTCTCATCAGGAGACAGTCGCGAAATCATATCAAATGGCTAGGGGAACTGCTCCCGCACCTGAATCACATCCAACTGCTCCTATACTCATGCAAAACAAAACATTTTAATCAGAATATCACAAAATCATCAAATTTTCTAAACATTGTGCTTTTACCTATCAACCTATCAATTCATCAGGGAACCCGTGTCTAACAATTGGGTTCATTCATTCAAAATGCATAATTATTCCTCGCCTATCATGAGGGTAATTATTATCAATCAATCGATCTCGCTCATCATGAGATCAATTCCCCATCAAGATCAAACTAAAATAGATGGAATCAAAAACAAATCGATGAAAATCAAATCGCACAATGTTACTAAAAGCGCTACAATATCAACCTAACGCGCTAAAATTTCTGGCGCGCTACAGATCTGACCCTGCGCACTAAAATCTCTAGCGCGCTACAAAATTTCACTGGCGTGCTACAAAACCCACCAAGCGCGCTAAAACTTTTGACGTGCTACAGAACTTACTGGACGCGCTACGCTATTGACCGGACGCGCTAAAACTATGACGTGCTATAGAAAATCACGGGCGCGCTACACCGCGTTCACCGCACGCTAAAACTCTAAAAAATGCAAAAAAAAACATCAAAAATAAAGGCGCAAATTATGAGGACGAGTTGAGGTACATACCGGAGGTCCATAGTCGGCCGGACGCTGATGACGGCGCACACGCTCGAGTCGGTGGGTGTGGTACGGGATCGGCATCCTAGCTTTGATTGCTCTGGGGGGTCTCTATCTCAAAATCTATAAAAGTCAATGCACAAATGACTTTTGAAAATGACCTTTGGAGCATTTATAGGCTATTTTGGGGGAATTTTTATAGGATTTATTTATTTCTCATTCTGAGGAATAATTCTTGTCAATCACTGGGGCATTTACAATCTTGTCGGGAGATAAATTGTTTATTCATCAATTCATCATCAAACCATCATAAAAAATTCAAAGTTTTTGAAAAATTCATAAAATATCCAAAATTCATCAATTTATCTCTTGAGGGGGCATATATCACTATCTTTTCGAAATTCATCATCTGGGACAAGTCTAGGGCATGCTTTAAAACCTTTTGTCAATACTAGCAGCCAAAGCAAAAACATTCTTTGAAACACTGTGTAAACACATCACTTCAAAGAGGGGCAAAATGTAGACACCTAAAAATGGTCTGGAGAATCCAATTAATCGAATACGCCTTATTTGATTAATTAACCTTCAATTCCTCTACTTAGTAAATAAATAGAAATATTTATTTATATTAAGTTCATTTATCAATTCTCCTATTTTTCTCTCCTAATTAAATAAACAAAATTAAAAACTTTGTTTTATTTAATTATTATCATTTTTATCACATTAATTCTCTCTTAATTAAATAAACAAAATTAAAAACTTTGTTTTATTTAATTATTATCATTATTTCTTCTATTTTAAAATTGAATACACAATTTAAATAATTTGTGTTATTTAATTTCACATTTCCTCTTAATTAAATAAAGATTGTCAAAAATCTTTTATTTAATTATCACTCTCCTTTAATTTAATAAAAACCAAACCCTATAGTTTGATTTATTAAATTATTTATTCCTTATTTTTTTGCTAAATTTAAATAAATTTAAATTATTTAAATTTATTGCATAAAGTTTGCACTATTCCCTCACCAATAAATATTTATTTCCCCACCAATCAAATTAATGGCACTGCCATTCACGGGAAAGCTTCAGGGAAAATCTGCAGGAAGATCTCTTAACAACCTTCCACCCACCTTCCCTCTTATCTTGCCTGGTGTTTTCATGGGGAGAAACCATTCTCCATGATCAGCTCCTTCTTCTCATCCCATGCCTTTGGATTCTCCAGAAGAAATCACAACCCCTCATCCCGGTTTCCTGTACATTTGTGCTGTCGTGAAAGCTATAAATATAGCTCTTGGGCTACACAAAAATGATCCTAACTTATGCAATTTTACTCTGCAGGTTTCCAAACATTCAAGCATTCAAACAATCAAGTTTTAGGATCAATTCATCAAGCAATCCATCAAGCTTTCTTCAGCACTTCATAGTTCTTCAATCATGGCTATTTACAGTAGTTTATTTCTCATGAATTTTACTGTAGAATCATCTTAGTTGCATTATAGAATCATAATAGATTAATTCTCATTCTCTAAGTGTCACTTAATAGTTTAATTAGCTTATGAATCTGAGAGCTAAGTAAATTAGAGAAGTCTTTAGAGTTAGAGAGCAATAGGATAAATTTCTGTAGATTTTGTAGTTTAATTTAGTTTAAATTTCTTAATCTTAGAGGCAATATCTTATTTAGAAGCGTAGAGGCATTGTTTATTTAGTTTTCCCCTTTTACACGCTTACAGTGACCTATGGATAGCTTGGAGGCGCCATTTCGGACCTCCTAGGCGCCAAAAGTGAAAGCGCCAAAATAGACCTTGGAAGTGTTGGAGAATCTCTCCTAAGCACTAAAACTTTTAACGAAAGCACCAAAAAATCTAACCTAAGTGCCACGAAAAACTTCAGAAGCACTAAAACAGTCTTTGACATTTAAAATCCGAATTAAAAATGTAAAAAATCAATTTCAAAATCACAAATGAAGGTTTCAAAATTCTTACTGGAGGTCTGTATCCTAATGACCTATTATGTCATCGTACCCACTCGAATCGATGCATCTTCAGCTAGGGATCACCATCTTGCTCAGAAACTCCAAAATGCTCTCACTTCAAACAATTTTCAATTTACAATTTTCAAAAATGAACTCCTTTTCACTTTTTACCTCTTAATAAAGGTAATTAAAGGAGTGATTTTGGTGGCATTGTTTTAATTTCTTTTGAAGGGCAGCTAATTGGGGTAGCTTACAATCTTCCATATCGGGAGATAAATCGTTGAAATATTATCAAATTAGGATTTTATTATCATCATCATCATCGCAAATCAATTGAAATTTTTAAAAATCTTTTATTATCACAAATTTCTCAATTTATCTCCTGAGGGGGCATACAGTCGTAATCTCCTGAAAATCACTATCCGGGGCATTTTAAAAAAAAAAATTAGCAATACTGGTAAATTTTTCTTTGAAGTAATGTGTAAACACATCACTTCAAAAAGGGGAAAAATGTATACACTCAAAATTGGTCTAGAAAATATTAATTAAATATCGATTATTTAATTAATGAAATCTTTATTTCTCTATTATATAAATAAATGATAAATTTATTTACATAGTTCATATTTTCTTAATTCCTCTATTCTAATTCACCCTCTTCATGATTCAATTGAAATAAAAAAATCTAAATAATTTGTTTTATTTTAAATTGATTCCCTCTCATTAAATTTGAATTTTTAAATTCAAATTTGCCACATTTCTACATATTTCTCTAACTACCTTCCACCTCACCCTCCAACTCACCATGTGTCACAAGAAAATAATTATTCTTATTTACTAGAATGGATATTTGTTCACAACAATTTAACCACCTTCAAGACATGTGGCTTCTTCATTCAAATGATTCCTTCTTACACTTGGCAAGATGGTTTTACTAAAGGGAACAATTGCCTTATTGTCTCCATCCTTCCCATTCTTCACCATTGATTTCTCCAAATCAAATCTCAATCATTCATGGCTGCCAACTCACCCAATGCCTTGGAAAAATCTATAAATTGAGGCCCATTTACAGCTATTTTCATAAGGAACATTTGCATAACATCACTCTATAGGAATTCATCCAAGTTTTAAGAGCTTAGTTTGCATTTTCCATTTAGCATTTTAGAATAGTTTATCAGTTTGCTTTGAATCATGACTCCTTTAGATATTTCCTAGTTTAATTCAGCATGTAGAATCATTTCCATCTCATTATCATTAGTTTAATTTTGCATTGTCTTACTTTCATCCCATTTGTATACAGCAGCCCATTTCACTATGTCATTTTATTATTTCATCCAGCTGAATCATTTAATCATGTAGATGTAGACTTAGATTATGCATTATAGATAAATAGGCTACTCGTTTCTTAGATGGCATCTCAGTGATTTGTGCAAGAATAAGATCTGAGAGCATAAATTACCAAAACATTTGAGATTAGAGGAAGATGAGAAGTTTTTAAGGAAATTATGTTATTGAATTGTGTTCAATTAAGTTAGATTTCCTTACTGTAATACTTTCCATCTAAGTGTGTTGTTAATTTGGTATAATTCATGCATATTTTCTTACACACAGAAGGTATTGTTGAATTCATTAACGAAAGAGGAGTTAGTTTATCTTAGAGCTCAGTGTAAACTTCTTGAACCCAACAAGGATGGTAGATTGGCTAGATAACAAGGAGTGCATTTAAGGATGATAAAATTTTGTTAAATGCTTTGTATGTGCTTTGCAATATAAAAAAAAAGGGGACTGGCTCGCAATAGAGGAAAGAATTAAAGATACACCAAGTGAATCGATGTAAAGAATTATTGTGTTGATATCTCACCTAAAAAATGAGATTACTGCACGACTTTGCTACAAAGAATAGAAGGATCCAAGGCATGATGCAAAAAGGTTTCCAAATGCATTGATGGTTGTATTGCTACAAATGGAGAGGCCATTGCGCCAACTGAAGGTGTCAAATTTGATATTGCAAAAGAGAACATTAGCAATGCCACAGCTTTCAGGTTCCACACTTCAAGGAAAAAAGTGTGATGTTTTAGGGTATGGATACCCTTCAAAGCACAAAGAATAGAGGAATTTTGTTTAAAAAAATTTGTACCTTAAAGGAGGACGTCATAGCATTGATAAGGCATGTGAATTTAAAAAAATCCCCAAATAAGTGTGGTTTGATGAGATGCCATAATGTCGACATATACAAAATGGATTTTTTGAAAAGGCTTCAGAGTTTTTCAAGCAAATGCAATGGGAGAGGACAGTGCGCCAAAAGTAAAAGTTATGTCAAAATTGTTTGAGGAAATTCTATTTTTGTCGATGCATCACAGTTTTATCAAGCTCGGCCGCAATGAATCATGAAGAAAGGCAGCAAGATTGCAAAACAAAATTACTAAGAACATTATGTTTGGCACCCTCAAATTATACATTGGGTTTTGTGGGTGTGCTATAATGTAGAAGTTTTCATCTTCAGCACTGCAACCATGGAAACAAGTTGATGGATGGTGTTAGGGTAAAATATGTGCATTCTAGTATTTCAACCAACCATCGGTTATGAGCAAGCTTTTATATTCATGGCCTCGATGAGGAGGATATAGTTTCATGTTAATCACTACAAATATTTGCTTGTTGACGCTGCCAAAATACATTGTGCTAGTCACCAAAATTTTTACTATAACTAGTTTCACTTATCCATTCACATAAACTCCAATTAATATCCTTCCAAGATTATTTCAATAAAGTATTTGATTGATCAATTATTGTATTGAATGTAAACCATCACCAAGTATGACCTATTAAACATTCACTTAGTGTGAGGCATCTAAAAAGGCCAATTATTACCCTTACAAATTATTTCAATAAATTTTTATTTATTATTCTTCTATATTTGATTCGAATTTTGCATGTTCAAGTGAATTGAATACGTTTGAAGGCTGATATTTCAAAGAGTGATTCTACAAATACATTTTGAACCCAAGTTTTCCTACATTCAATACATTAAATGATCAATCAAATACAAAAGAATATTAAAGAATAGTTTATTAAAATAATTTGGAAGGGTAATAATTGGCCCTTTTCACCTTTCTTGATGATGGTATACATTGAATTTACAATAAATGATCAATCAAATATTTTATTTAAATAATCTTGGAAGGGTAGTAATTGGAGTAATGTGAATATATAAGTGAAAGTAGTTATAGTAGAAATTTTGGTGCCTAGCACAATGTATTTTAGGATATATGACTTACAACTTAATGTAAGAGTATCACTATAATTTCATTTAAATGCACCGCTTAAATATATTCATAAAATAATAAATTTAAATGAAATTATATATAGTTGTAAGTCACATCCTAAAATACATTGTAGGTACCAAAATTTCTACTATAACTAGTTTCATTTATCCATTCACATAACCTCCAATTACTACCTTTCCAAGATTATTTCAATAAAGTATTTGATTGATCAATTATTGTATTGAATGTACACCATCACCAAGTATGACCTATTAAACATTAACTTAGTGTGAGGCATCCAAAAAGGCCAATTATTAACCTTCCAAATTATTTCAATAAATTATTATTTAATATTCTTCTATATTTGATTGGCATTTTGCATGTTCAAGTGAGTTGAATAAGTTTGAAGGCTGATATGTCAAAGAGTGTGTCTACAAATACATTTTGAACCAAAATTTTCCTATATTCAATACATTAAATGATCAATCAAATACTTTATTGAAATAATTTTGGAAGGATATTAATTGGATTTAATGTGAATAGATAAGTGAAACTAGTTATAGTAGAAATTTTGGTGCCTAGCACAATGTATTTTAGGATATGACTTACAACTTAATGTAAGAGTATGACTATAATTTCATTTAAATGCACCACTTAAATATATTCATAAAATCATGCATTTAAATGAAATTATATCTAGTTGTAATTCATATCCTAAAATATATTGTAGGCACCAAAATTTCTACTATAACTAGTTTCACTTATCCATTCACATAAATCCAATTACTACCCTTAGTAATTTGAGTTATGTGAATGAATAAATGAAACTAGTTATAGTAGAAATTTTGGTACCTAGCACAATGTATTTTAGGATATGACTTACAACTTAATGTAAGAGTATGACTATAATTTCATTTAAATGCACCACTTAAATATATTCATAAAATTATGCATTTAAATGAAATTATATCTAGTTGTAATTCATATCCTAAAATATATTGTAGGCACCAAAATTTCTACTATAACTAGTTTCACTTATCCATTCACATAACTCCAATTACTATCCAAGTAGTAATTTGAGTTATGTGAATGGATAAGTGAAACTAGTTATAGTAAAAAATTTGGTGTAGCACAATGTATTTTAGGATGTCTTACAACTCTATAATTTCATAATGCATAAAATTATAGAGTTGTAAGTCATATCTATAATTTCTACTAGGCCCATATCCTAAAATACATTGTTTCATACACCAAAATTTCTACTATAACTAGCTTCACTTTTTGCAACAAGGGTTGGTGTTGGCGAGCTTTCATTTTTTCATCAATGTTTACTAATTCTTTTTCTTAATCTAAGTCTTTCATAGATTTTGAGTAGCATAGGTTATATGGTTTAGGTTGTTCTCTTATGCTCACAATTTTGTGTACAAAAAGGGTTTCATTTTTAAATCTAATATCTCATTGATTCTTCTTCTTTTTTAAATCTAAAATTTGTTCATATTTCCATATCTTTCTACTTTTATTGGTATGGTTAACAAGAAAACATTAGTTAGCCCAAACATTTTGGAAGAACAACCTCATGATGTTGCTTGTTGTTGCTAGTTCTAAACGTTTTGGAAGAACCAAAATGTTTGGACCAACTAATGCCCTCTTGTTGACCATGCCATATTTCTTTATTTTTCCATGAGCTACTCTATATTCTAATCTTTCTTGGAGGAGTGCTCATCTCAACCCTACTATGAATATCAAGTCTAATGATAATTATATTTTTATATGTAAATACGTTGAGAATATTTTAGGTGATTATGATCATGATGCCCTTGTGGACCAACAATATTTTTCATGAACTTTTAGCTAAGGCTAAGAAGCCTACACAAGTAATGAATGTGATTCATAAAAAAAAATATTAATAAACAACATGTATTATAACTCTTACAAATTGATGAGGTTGTTGTGGTGGCTTCAATTGCTTGTCATTTAATTTGTATTAATCTAGTGGTATCCAAGGTTGTTTGCAATATGATATTGAGTATTGAAGGTACAAGAGTTCTCTTAATAGGGTCTATTCTATATTAATGTCTCCTAATATAGAGATTAAACATACTCAAATCTTCTAATGTTGAATTATGGTCACTCAAATCTTGGTTGCAAAAAATGAATCATTTTCACATTTACAATATGGGTGATACTGCTTGCTTCAATGGGAAGGTTCTTTTAGACTAGAAGGGAAAATATAAAAGGTTCTTGATCTATTAAAGTTAGTTAAGGATATCGACTGAGAAACAATAATTTACACCCCAAGAAAATATTATTCTTACAAAATCTCCACTGCCATGTTTTATGATTACTCCTTACCAAAACCCTATGTAATCAAACAGTTCCATCTAGGACAACATTAATTGCACTTGGCCCAAATTCTCATCATTAGTGCAAAATACAAATAGTGTGCTAAGAGAATAGGTTACTACAATAGTCTCACTAAAATGGTTTAAACTAGGTTTAAAAAAAAAATTGCATAAACATATCACCAAGAAAGGACAAACCAAAATTTCATTGACATAACCTGACAAAATATATGCAAAATTCCACAAGATTGGAATCCTCTATCAGCATAAAAACAACTGCCATTTTCCTACACCTCTACAATTGCATGCATCTAATTATTTTTAATCCCTACACCATGCCCACCTTATTTATTTTTGGACTTGACCTAGCTTTTGTTTAAATTTCAACTTTCCTATTCTTAATTCATATGTCCTAATTTTCTTATGTTCCTTTTCTAAATTTACTCAAAAATCCTACCAATTTTTTCTTGAATTCCACATCCAAAATAAAGGGTCTTTCGAGAATGGTAAAAGTAACTCCCAATGAGCCACAAATAGAAAAAATAATCTCTATACTAATAATATATGACATTTTTGACTTGTAACCCCTCCATTATCACACATATCCCAATATAGGAATCCATATTCACCACCTAACTCATATGAATCCCACCAACATACAATATGCTTCACTACTCAATTGTCATGTGCAGGTTGAGGAATTTACAAAAAATAGTATTGTAACTTTCAATCATGCCAACTTCACATCCATCATGAGTTCCATTACAACTAAGTTCTAACTCAACAAGTAGAATAAAATATTTTTCATTGACATGGATTTTTAAATATCCATTCCAAGATTTTTGTAGATGCATAAATTAGTAAAATTAGAGTTGCAATTAAATATCACACTATCATGACATTTTTAACAACAAGCATGAGAATGTATCAATTGCTTACATGAGGCCTTTGAGAACTCTATGAAAACCATCCCAAAGGTTAGACCATGCAAACCATGGGTCCAATGTAGTGTCTTCACCAAAAATATGGACTTGATAACACCCAAGTAGTTTTAAAGTAGAATCAAGCTTTTTACTCTCCAACACAACACATAGCAACATTCCCTTTTTATGTTTAATGATTCTCTTATAAATAAATAAATATTATAAACTAAAATTAATATACATATCTTAAATGCTTCTATCTAAAAAAAGTTGAGAAATATCAATTTCAAGCTTAGTTTATTTACTTAAAAGTTATTTTTTTTAAGAATACAACATTTTTATTTACCATACATATACATGGACAAATAAATTTTAATTTTTAGTTAAAAAATATTTTATTTCATGTACATTTTTATTAGCCGATAAGATACATATAGTGTGAGATTTGAGCCTAAAACATGTCTCACACCTGCTAACCACTATTGAGTTGTCAGAAAATGAGTTCTAGTTGTTGTTTAATGGTAAACCAACTGCCATTTAATGGTAAAAGCCTTCAAAATATTAGGTGAAAGAAAACCATTGTTGAGTCATCAGAAAACAAGTTTTAGTTGGCATTTAATGATAAACCAACTGCCATTTAATGGTAAAATCCTTCAAAATATAAGGTAAAAGCCTCCAAAATCTCACATAAAATCCAAATAAATATTGATTTTTTAGTTGGATGGGAACATTCTATTTTTATTTGCAATTTTTTTGTCAATTTGATGGAAACTTTCTTTTTCATTTGCATTGCTTTATGTTTTAAATCTATATGTAAATATTTCAAAATCAATAAGTTACTTGACTTCTTTAAGGAAAAGATCTAGATTTGTCTAAGATTATTTCATTTTATTATTTAGCACTTATTATTAATTGTTTAATCCAACCACATAAAATTAGAATTTGGAGCACATGGCATCCATACGCATTCATGCACAAGCATGTACTCTCTAACATATTAACATACATGTAATTTTCTATTGAAACAACCCTTGAACCTCCTTTGTGTGCAAGTGCTAGTTATATTTTATTTTTATTTTAAGAATTATTTCATTTTATTTACTCA
Source organism: Sequoia sempervirens (assembly GCA_007258455.2). NCBI lineage: Eukaryota > Viridiplantae > Streptophyta > Pinopsida > Cupressales > Cupressaceae > Sequoia > Sequoia sempervirens. The sequence goes on from VDFB02259395.1 coordinate 24,718, forward strand.
AGATTTAGTTTATTGTTTATATTTTTTAAATATATGTTGGACATATCTTAATTTTTATTTACATTTACATGATCACTAAACTCCATAATATTATTGTAGAACATCTAACATAAGAATATACTTTG
>VDFB02259396.1:0-61304 GCA_007258455.2 Sequoia sempervirens
AAAGTGGCTTCCAAAACAACAAAGATCACAAGAGATAAGGGTGGCACAATCTAACCCTTCAAATGTTGAAGAACAATTGGCTCCACTCTCACATCAATTCACCAAAGAAGTACAGATAAGTGACAAAGGAATTAGTGAATATAGTGTTGGACACTCATTCCATCTATCACAAATGTTACCCTCCTTACAAACACATGGACAGCCATCCACAAACACCCACACTTCACAACTATCTACAATAGCATTAGATGGCAGATTTGTAAAAGCTGGGAGCTTAGATGAAGAATCAGAAGATAAGGCCATACTAAATTGGCTTTATAAGGATGAGGAAGCCCCCGCTTCCACAAGTAACATCATAGAGACAACTCAATATGGGAAAGGAAAGACTATTCTTGAGAAGATGGGATATTCAAGACAGGGACCTCTTGGATTAAGGAAACAAGGTATAACAGAACCAATCCAGCCTCTTACGCTCCAACATAAGGATAAAACTGGACTAGGGTACACAGAAAAAGCAAGAGCAGAAATCGCCAATAAAACTGTGGAGCGTATTCTTCAAATAAGAGATAATTCTGAAACAGATTCAAATGAGTATGAGTGGGACAACTTATCAGAAATTTCCTATGAAGATATTCAGGTTGACATTATCAAAAAGTATACCCTCAATCACGAGGAGGGTCAAAGCTCAAGTTTTAATCCTATTGTCTTTGAAACACAAAATTTCGATGACTCAAGTGAAGATGAACGGACATCGATTGAGATAAATGATGTGGAAGAAAATACCTTTGTAGGCCTCGACATAACCATAGACAACCTAGACGACATTTCCGTCTGAGCTTTCACAATCGCTGACCCCAACCCATCTAAGGATTCATTGCCTTTACTACATCCCGAACTTATCGAATGGGAAGCCCAACATCCTATTAATCTCCCTGTTTTTGACAATGATTCCTCCATTATTAACTACCTTTGCTGTGAGGAATCCGATGCTTGTTCTACCAATACTTCTTTTAATGATGCTTTTAGGCAGGAGGATGCCAAACCTTCCAGTTGCAAAAATATGAAAAAAAAAAAATGGATCTAATGGTGAAACCATTCTATGGCAGTATTTGATCCTAAAATAGTAAAAATAAAGAACGCATCCGATGGCGAAAGGATGGAAGGTTTGACATTCTCCCGCAACATTACCATGAAAGATCATCAGTGTTAATAGAACCCACATAGTCTATTAATATTGGCACAGCGAAAAAAGCAAGAATATTACACCTGGCCGCATCCATGACAGATACAGAAAAGCCATATTTTATCAAATTCTTTAAAGAACGATGCATCAATTTTGCTTGGTCATACTCTGACATGCCAGGCTTGGACACAGATCTCATTATGCATCACTTATCCTTACCAGCTGGCACTAAACCAGTAAAATAGAAGCTGAGAAAAATGCATCCACATGTTGCATTATTAGTGAAAAATGACTTGAACAAATTACTAGATGCTGGATTCATCAGATCTATTGACTATGCGGAATGGATATCCAACATTGTGCCTGTTTCAAAGCCGGATAACACCATCAGAATATGTACTGATTTCTGGGATTTAAATAAAGCATGTCCAAAGGATGATTTTCCTTTGCAAAACATAGACATGATTGTAGATCTCACAGCCGGACATAAAATGCTATCACTCATGGATGGATTTTCATGATACAATCAAATCAAGATAGCTCCTGAAGACCAAGAAAAGATAGCCTTTACATGTCCATGGGGCACTTTTTGCTGGAACGTCATGCCTTTTGGGTTAAAGAATGCAGGAGCTACATACCAGCGGGCTATGACAACAATCTTCCACGACATGATGCATACCTTCATGGAGGACTATGTGGACGACATCTTAGCCAAATCTTACACCAGGGAAGGACATCTAGAGATATTGGCTAAAATATTTGACAGGTTGGAAAAATTCAAAGTCAGATTAAATCCAAAGAAATGTGCCTTTGGAGTAACATCAGCAAAGCTCCTAGGATACATAGTTTCTACAAAGGGAATTGAAGTAGATCCGGAAAAATTCCAGGCCATTATGGAAATGCCACCTCCTAAGAATATCAGCACATTAATATCTCTACAAGGCCGACTACAGTCCATCAGAAGATTCATCTCCCAACTAGTAGATCGGTGTCATCCGTTCAACCATCTCTTACATAAAAATGTGCCTTTCAAATGGGATGAACAGTGTGAGAATACCTTCAATCAAATCAAGCATTATCTGATGACGCCACCAGTCTTGGTACCACCCGGTGAAGACAAGCCATTGTTATATATTGCAACAAAAGACATTTCTTTAGGAGCCTTGCTAGCACAAGAGGATAAAGAGGGAAAGGAACATGCTATATACTATATCAGCAGGACACTCAATGGACATGAAGTAAACTACACCTTCATTGAAAAATCATGCTTAGTAGTAGTATTTGCAACACAAAAATTACGACACTATATGCTTACTCACACTATCAAACTTGTTGCAAAAATTGATCCTCTCAAGTATTTACTGAGCAAAGCAGCTTTAACAGGAAGGTTGGAAAAATGGGTCATGCTCCTCAGTGAGTTTGATATTCAGTATGTGGAAAGGTGAGCTATCAAAGGACAAGCCATCGCCGATCAATTAGCAGAAGCTCCATTATCTGACAGTCATCATATGACCATGGAATTTCCTGATGCAGATATCCTTAATGTAACAACACAACCATGACAACTCTACTTTGATGGATCCTACACACAACATGGATCAGGAGCAGGAATTCTATTTGTCACACCTCTTGGGCACAAAATCCCGTGATCATACAGGCTTACCTTCCGTTGCACTAACAATGTGGCAGAATATGAAGCTTTGATCCTTGGAATTAAAGTGGCTATTGAATGGAAAATCATAGAACTACAGGTGTATGGAGACTCCCAGTTAATCATCTATCAAGTCAACAATGATTATCAAACTAAGGATGACACACTGATTTTGTACAAGAGGTTGGTGGATGACCTACGAAAGTACTTCATAGAAATCAGATTTGAGCAGATACCAAGATCAGAGAACAAAGCAGCAGATGCCATGGCCACAATAGCATCTCTTCTACAAATGCCTGAAACGCAAGATCGTTATCGATTTATTGTAGAACAAGTATCAAATCCTGCATACGCAAATCCCAAATCCCAAACCATAAGCCTCTTAGATAGTGCCCAATCCTCCATTTATGGAGACATTATGCTTATCTGAAAGATAATATCTTACCACCAGATCTTTCTCGCAACCAAAAGCGCAACTTCATACGCCAATCCGCCAAACATACCATTATTGCCGACACCCTTTACCGTCGAGGCCTAGATGGTACTCTTTTACGTTGTTTAGAACATGACGAATCCGCTTCCGCTTTACACGAGGTCCATGAAGGAATTTGTGGAACACATTCAAGTGGATTATCTTTAGCCAAGAAACTCCTTCGTTTAGGGTATTACTGGCCACACATGGAACAAGAATCTTATCAGTTTGTCAAAAGATGTTCAAAATGCTAGATACATGGTAATCTTATACATGCACCAGCACAGGAGTTGCATCCATTTGCAACTACATGGCCTTTCTGTCAGTGGGGATTAGACCTGGTAGGGAAAATTCACCCATCTTCATCTAATGGACACAAGTTCATTATCACAGCAACCGAATATTTTACAAAATGGGTGGAGGCAGTTCCCTTAACCACAATCACTGGAAAGCAAATATCATCTTTCATTCTTAATTATCTCATTTGTAGATATGGGATACCCCAGTCAATCATCACAGATAATGGCAGGCCTTTCAAGAACCAAGACGTCTAAGAACTATGTGAAAAGTTCCACATCCAACATCGCTTTTCAACCCCATATTACCCTCAAGGTAATGGACAGGCAGAAGCTTCAAATAAGACAATCCTCAAAATTTTCAAGAAGACTGTAAATGAAGTGGGACATGATTGGCATGTTCAGCTTAACCCTGCTCTTTGGGCTTACAGGACAAGCATCAGAACACCAACAGGAGCTACACCATATGCTCTTGTCTATGGATCAGAAGCAATATTACCTATTGAGGTAGAAATTCCATCCCTTCGAGTCTCACTAAAGGGACTCATTTCAGATGAAGATTATAGGGTCTCTAGACTTCAGGAATTAGAGCTACTTGATGAACGTCGACAACAAGCTGTTAATCATTTGACAGCCTATCAACAAAGGATGTCTAGAAACTATAATCATAGGGTTAAACCTAGAGTCTTCCAGATTGGAGACTTGGTCCTACGGGAAAACCCTAGAAATCAAGCAGACAGAGAAAAGAAGGGAAAGTTTGAACCTAACTAGATAGGACCTTATGTCATCATATCAGTCTATGGATCAGGAGCATATCGACTGTCTACACCAGAGGGAGACATGTTGGAGGAGCCCATGAACAGCATTCATCTCCGGCGATTCTACACTTGAGGATATTTAGTGCACGGTCAATAAAGTTGTCTCGATGAAAACCTGGCAAACATGCATCATGATGACAGAAAAAGATAAAAAAATAAAAAAATAATAATAAAAAAATTAAAAAAAAATTAAAAAATAAAAAGAAGAAGAAAAAGAAAGAGGACACAATAAAAACAAGTGATGAAAACCTGGCAAACAGGCATTACTTGTGATTTTTACCAAAACTCCTCTATCTATTGGGTACAGTGTTGTTATGATTGTTTCCTTTCATATCATTTCCATCTATCATTTTAGATTATCACTATCCATATCATAGCAAGGATACCATGTTTTACCCTAGCTTGGGGGCAACATCCTAATGTTATCTGGTACAAGTAGTCTTTCAGCTTGCATGGAAGGACAGTTAAACATAACAACATCAAGTGGCAACCCATCAAAATCCAAAAACATCAGAAAATCCAAAATCCAAAAACATCAAAAAATCCAAAATCCAAAAACATCAGAAAATTCAAAATCCAAAAACATCAGAAAATCCAACATCCAAAAACATCAGAAAATCCAAAATTCCAAAGACATCAGAAAATCAAAAACCCAAAAATAGAGTCTGCATCAGTGGAGCCTGTGTCAGTTGAACTACGTGGTCTCTGCGTGTATAACGTAGGCAAGACTAATCTTTGATCAGTCCTCGAGACCCCTAGGATAGGTCTTTTAGGTCGCATCACTTGGTCAAAACATTTGGGAAAATCATGCACACATCAGCACACACATCTCGACAATGATGATCTAATCTGAATAATGATTTGAAAATACATTAACTAGAATTTGAATTGTTGTGCTTTTTATCATTTGATTATCATTTCTTTGGAGCAACTCAATGATGTATTGAACTAGAGATGTAAGGAAGAAGAATGATATATTTTCTTTGTCTGCTGCTTGTGAATTAGTCATTATTGTTTTGTGAATTGTCACGGGAAATGCTCTACCAAGTATCATGGATGACATTTAAATTCACTTAAGAAAATGATTAATTCTTGTTTGTTTACGCAAGAAATGCTCAGGTCATCATTGGTCTATCTTATACCATGATGCTTGTGTTCGCTTGCAATATCAAAAATCATGAAAGAAATACTCAGGTCATCATTGGTCTATCTCATATCATTGATGCTTGTATTCGCTTTCAACATTTTAAAAATAAAGCTCAGTGATGATACAAAGCAGATTAAATAATTATTAAAGTGACACTTAGATTTGCATTGATAAAATAGGCATTTGCATGGTTAACATAGATTGCATTCATAATAATACATCTGCAGAGTACTGATGGCACAAGTTACAATGATTCAATCGCAAATGATGTTATCTTTTCTTACTAAAGACTGAGTATACTTGACACCTCATATGGGATCATATCTTCATCTCATCAATCCACAATAAAGATCTCATTTCGTGACATCATATATACACGTTATGTTACACCATTTCATTTATCATTACATATTCATCGTACATCATGGCATTCCATCTCATTACATATCATTTACATCTCACCTATCATACATCATTACATTTCATTAAATCCATACATCATTTACATTCCATTCATCATCACATGTTCATCATACATCATTGCATTCCATTACATTACATTTCATTTACATTTACATCTCATCATCCATTAAACATCATCTACTCATCTATCATTACAATTAAATCACATTTCATCACATATCATTTACATTTCCATTTATCATTACATCTTCATCATACATATCATTCCATTTAAATCTATCATATACATTCATCATTACATATTCATTTATCCATACATCATTTATCATTACATATTCATCACATCATTACATTCAATCTCATTAAATATCATTCCATTCATCATTACATTTCAATTACATTTACATCTCATCATTCATTAAATATCATCTACTCATTTGTCATTACATTTTAAATCACATTTTATCTTATATCATTCTATTCACATCTCATTATTCATCATACACTTAACACATATCACATATTCATTTATCACATTTCATTTACATACATCGTTACATTTTATCATTAGTCATCCATTTATCACAAAATCACATTTCCATACATCATCAATCACATTTTATAATCATACATTACATCTCATAAGAAAAGAAATACATCGTCAATATCATTTCATACATCACATCAATACATCATAAAATCCACACATCCATCAAGTCAATACATCATAAAATCAATGCATCCATCACATAAATCATGTCAACACATATCATGAATCAATCGAACCGCTACACATATATATCTCATCAAGTGTCAAGTATACAATGAAGTCTGAAAAGAATGAAAATAACATCATGTCAAAAATAGTGGTATCAATCTCTCAATGGGTACGCATATACATATCAGGTAGTACTCCCATCAGAAGGAGCAGGTCTCGCACCAGTATCTGTACCACCACCAGACGTCCCAGGATCTCTCGGATCTCTCGGAAGAGGCTGTGTCACACCTCTGCTCACTGTCCTAGACCGACTCCTCTCTGAGCGCGACTGAACATAGCTGGCTCTCTGCTCTGGGGGGCAAAACTCATGGTAACGGCTCCGGTAGAACTCAATCTCAGCACCTGCCCGCATGGCCTCTCGCATATAATCCGCTACCGAAGTCCCATCTGCCACTCTCTGTAACCTCTTTGCAGTCGCCTGTGCTGTCTCAGCTGTCTGTCTAATGGTATCCCGCTCTGACGTCAAGGCTGCAATCTGTGCCTGGGCTGTGGACAACTGTGCTCGTAACCCTGTCACTTGAGCCTATGCGGTCGCTGCTGCCTGTAAAGCCCCATCTCTCTCACTAATTAGAGATGTGATCTGGGTCTAAGCAGTAGCTAGCTGTGCCTGCGTCTGAGCCTGGGTCTGAGCTAATAAACCCTGCACCTGTGCTAACTATCCCTGCAAAGTCTGCACCTGCACCTGTAAGCCTGCCACCTCTAAGGGATCTGTCTATGAAGATGTAACAGCCTGCCTCTTACGAGGTGCACTGGAGGATGGCTCTGATAAACCTGCTATGCTCGGTCCCCTCCCATCTCCGCCATCATCGTCACTGCTATCCTCACTGTTGTCAAAACTGTCATCGCTGTCAGTCTCTAAGCTGCTCTCCACATCAACATCAACATCCTCCTCTCTCCCCCATTGCTGACCGACCTGAATACCCCCTGCTGGTGCTACTGCTGGTGCTACTGCAGGTACGGCTGCCGGTACAGGTGCTGGCTCATCTGGAATGGTAATCCGTGGAGGCGGGTGCAGAGCCAGATACTCTCCATACTCAGGTGTAATGGGTGCCTCGACAATGTCTCGTCGAACCTCCCACGCTGATGGCTGCAAGGCACGGTAACCCTCAACAAGTGCCCCGTAAGGCAAGCTAGGACCCCAATCAGGAACATCAATCCGTCGCCGTCCATAGTGGGCTACACCCTGTGGCATGCACTGCACAATACCGTACTGTCTGTACACCCGACGAAACAGGAAACGCTCCAAGACCCTGGGGCTCTTCCCGATCAAATACATGGAATCGGATAAGAACCCCAACTCAATATCATCGTCGTCCCAAGCATCACAGTCTAGGTACGGACGCCAGGTCACTGCCTCAATGTCATCAACAATCCGTCTCCAATACTCAAGCTTCCCCATCATATGCTGGGTAGGCCTGCCTCTGTATCGAAAAACATACGGCCTCGTCGCTGGTCTGGCCAACACGGGTACGGGACGTGTAACAGCAATGTGCTCCCAGGCCCATACCTGGAGAAGGGTAGCCCCTGCCGATAGACTGCTGCCGCCAAGATAAACAATCCAATGCAAATCATGATATAACTGGGCAAGCATGCACATGCCCCATGCATATCTCGTCCTATGGACCACCAGGCCCTCTAGCACACGACCCCATCCAAGCGATAGACCCTTTGACCTCTTATCAGGACAAAGGAATCCACCAACGAAACCTGCCAAAACTGAAGGAAGAGGAGCATATGACTCATATATATCTATCCATGGGATCCACTCTCCTGCAATGTGGGGATCCTGAAAGACCCTCTGCATGGCCTCTACCCCACCAACCTCCTCTGAGTCGTGGACCACAATCTCTCCTACGAACGGTATGCGAAGGATACGCCATACATCCTCTGGCGTCACTGTCATCTCACCAGTGGGTAAATGAAAGGTGTTGTGGTCACTATGCCACCTCTCCACCAAAGCCGTCAATAAACCCCTATTAAGTCTAATATGGGGCATGTCCAACAATGTAGCTAAACCACAGGAAGCAATATGTTGTCTCTCATCAGGAGACAGTCGCGAAATCATATCAAATGGCTAGGGGAACTGCTCCCGCACCTGAATCACATCCAACTGCTCCTATACTCATGCAAAACAAAACATTTTAATCAGAATATCACAAAATCATCAAATTTTCTAAACATTGTGCTTTTACCTATCAACCTATCAATTCATCAGGGAACCCGTGTCTAACAATTGGGTTCATTCATTCAAAATGCATAATTATTCCTCGCCTATCATGAGGGTAATTATTATCAATCAATCGATCTCGCTCATCATGAGATCAATTCCCCATCAAGATCAAACTAAAATAGATGGAATCAAAAACAAATCGATGAAAATCAAATCGCACAATGTTACTAAAAGCGCTACAATATCAACCTAACGCGCTAAAATTTCTGGCGCGCTACAGATCTGACCCTGCGCACTAAAATCTCTAGCGCGCTACAAAATTTCACTGGCGTGCTACAAAACCCACCAAGCGCGCTAAAACTTTTGACGTGCTACAGAACTTACTGGACGCGCTACGCTATTGACCGGACGCGCTAAAACTATGACGTGCTATAGAAAATCACGGGCGCGCTACACCGCGTTCACCGCACGCTAAAACTCTAAAAAATGCAAAAAAAAACATCAAAAATAAAGGCGCAAATTATGAGGACGAGTTGAGGTACATACCGGAGGTCCATAGTCGGCCGGACGCTGATGACGGCGCACACGCTCGAGTCGGTGGGTGTGGTACGGGATCGGCATCCTAGCTTTGATTGCTCTGGGGGGTCTCTATCTCAAAATCTATAAAAGTCAATGCACAAATGACTTTTGAAAATGACCTTTGGAGCATTTATAGGCTATTTTGGGGGAATTTTTATAGGATTTATTTATTTCTCATTCTGAGGAATAATTCTTGTCAATCACTGGGGCATTTACAATCTTGTCGGGAGATAAATTGTTTATTCATCAATTCATCATCAAACCATCATAAAAAATTCAAAGTTTTTGAAAAATTCATAAAATATCCAAAATTCATCAATTTATCTCTTGAGGGGGCATATATCACTATCTTTTCGAAATTCATCATCTGGGACAAGTCTAGGGCATGCTTTAAAACCTTTTGTCAATACTAGCAGCCAAAGCAAAAACATTCTTTGAAACACTGTGTAAACACATCACTTCAAAGAGGGGCAAAATGTAGACACCTAAAAATGGTCTGGAGAATCCAATTAATCGAATACGCCTTATTTGATTAATTAACCTTCAATTCCTCTACTTAGTAAATAAATAGAAATATTTATTTATATTAAGTTCATTTATCAATTCTCCTATTTTTCTCTCCTAATTAAATAAACAAAATTAAAAACTTTGTTTTATTTAATTATTATCATTTTTATCACATTAATTCTCTCTTAATTAAATAAACAAAATTAAAAACTTTGTTTTATTTAATTATTATCATTATTTCGTCTATCTTAAAATTGAATACACAATTTAAATAATTCGTGTTATTTAATTTCACATTTCCTCTTAATTAAATAAAGATTGTCAAAAATCTTTTATTTAATTATCACTCTCCTTTAATTTAATAAAACCAAACCCTATAGTTTGATTTATTAAATTATTTATTCCTCATTTTTGCTAAATTTAAATAAATTTAAATTATTTAAATTTATTGCATAAAGTTTGCACTATTCCCTCACCAATAAATATTTATTTCCCCACCAATCAAATTAATGGCACTGCCATTCACGGGAAAGCTTCAGGGAAAATCTGCAGGAAGATCTCTTAACAACCTTCCACCCACCTTCCCTCTTATCTTGCCTGGTGTTTTCATGGGGAGAAACCATTCTCCATGATCAGCTCCTTCTTCTCATCCCATGCCTTTGGATTCTCCAGAAGAAATCACAACCCCTCATCCCGGTTTCCTGTACATTTGTGCTGTCGTGAAAGCTATAAATATAGCTCTTGGGCTACACAAAAATGATCCTAACTTATGCAATTTTACTCTGCAGGTTTCCAAACATTCAAGCATTCAAACAATCAAGTTTTAGGATCAATTCATCAAGCAATCCATCAAGCTTTCTTCAGCACTTCATAGTTCTTCAATCATGGCTATTTACAGTAGTTTATTTCTCATGAATTTTACTGTAGAATCATCTTAGTTGCATTATAGAATCATAATAGATTAATTCTCATTCTCTAAGTGTCACTTAATAGTTTAATTAGCTTATGAATCTGAGAGCTAAGTAAATTAGAGAAGTCTTTAGAGTTAGAGAGCAATAGGATAAATTTCTGTAGATTTTGTAGTTTAATTTAGTTTAAATTTCTTAATCTTAGAGGCAATATCTTATTTAGAAGCGTAGAGGCATTGTTTATTTAGTTTTCCCCTTTTACACGCTTACAGTGACCTATGGATAGCTTGGAGGCGCCATTTCGGACCTCCTAGGCGCCAAAAGTGAAAGCGCCAAAATAGACCTTGGAAGTGTTGGAGAATCTCTCCTAAGCACTAAAACTTTTAACGAAAGCACCAAAAAATCTAACCTAAGTGCCACGAAAAACTTCAGAAGCACTAAAACAGTCTTTGACATTTAAAATCCGAATTAAAAATGTAAAAAATCAATTTCAAAATCACAAATGAAGGTTTCAAAATTCTTACTGGAGGTCTGTATCCTAATGACCTATTATGTCATCGTACCCACTCGAATCGATGCATCTTCAGCTAGGGATCACCATCTTGCTCAGAAACTCCAAAATGCTCTCACTTCAAACAATTTTCAATTTACAATTTTCAAAAATGAACTCCTTTTCACTTTTTACCTCTTAATAAAGGTAATTAAAGGAGTGATTTTGGTGGCATTGTTTTAATTTCTTTTGAAGGGCAGCTAATTGGGGTAGCTTACAATCTTCCATATCGGGAGATAAATCGTTGAAATATTATCAAATTAGGATTTTATTATCATCATCATCATCGCAAATCAATTGAAATTTTTAAAAATCTTTTATTATCACAAATTTCTCAATTTATCTCCTGAGGGGGCATACAGTCGTAATCTCCTGAAAATCACTATCCGGGGCATTTTAAAAAAAAAAATTAGCAATACTGGTAAATTTTTCTTTGAAGTAATGTGTAAACACATCACTTCAAAAAGGGGAAAAATGTATACACTCAAAATTGGTCTAGAAAATATTAATTAAATATCGATTATTTAATTAATGAAATCTTTATTTCTCTATTATATAAATAAATGATAAATTTATTTACATAGTTCATATTTTCTTAATTCCTCTATTCTAATTCACCCTCTTCATGATTCAATTGAAATAAAAAAATCTAAATAATTTGTTTTATTTTAAATTGATTCCCTCTCATTAAATTTGAATTTTTAAATTCAAATTTGCCACATTTCTACATATTTCTCTAACTACCTTCCACCTCACCCTCCAACTCACCATGTGTCACAAGAAAATAATTATTCTTATTTACTAGAATGGATATTTGTTCACAACAATTTAACCACCTTCAAGACATGTGGCTTCTTCATTCAAATGATTCCTTCTTACACTTGGCAAGATGGTTTTACTAAAGGGAACAATTGCCTTATTGTCTCCATCCTTCCCATTCTTCACCATTGATTTCTCCAAATCAAATCTCAATCATTCATGGCTGCCAACTCACCCAATGCCTTGGAAAAATCTATAAATTGAGGCCCATTTACAGCTATTTTCATAAGGAACATTTGCATAACATCACTCTATAGGAATTCATCCAAGTTTTAAGAGCTTAGTTTGCATTTTCCATTTAGCATTTTAGAATAGTTTATCAGTTTGCTTTGAATCATGACTCCTTTAGATATTTCCTAGTTTAATTCAGCATGTAGAATCATTTCCATCTCATTATCATTAGTTTAATTTTGCATTGTCTTACTTTCATCCCATTTGTATACAGCAGCCCATTTCACTATGTCATTTTATTATTTCATCCAGCTGAATCATTTAATCATGTAGATGTAGACTTAGATTATGCATTATAGATAAATAGGCTACTCGTTTCTTAGATGGCATCTCAGTGATTTGTGCAAGAATAAGATCTGAGAGCATAAATTACCAAAACATTTGAGATTAGAGGAAGATGAGAAGTTTTTAAGGAAATTATGTTATTGAATTGTGTTCAATTAAGTTAGATTTCCTTACTGTAATACTTTCCATCTAAGTGTGTTGTTAATTTGGTATAATTCATGCATATTTTCTTACACACAGAAGGTATTGTTGAATTCATTAACGAAAGAGGAGTTAGTTTATCTTAGAGCTCAGTGTAAACTTCTTGAACCCAACAAGGATGGTAGATTGGCTAGATAACAAGGAGTGCATTTAAGGATGATAAAATTTTGTTAAATGCTTTGTATGTGCTTTGCAATATAAAAAAAAAGGGGACTGGCTCGCAATAGAGGAAAGAATTAAAGATACACCAAGTGAATCGATGTAAAGAATTATTGTGTTGATATCTCACCTAAAAAATGAGATTACTGCACGACTTTGCTACAAAGAATAGAAGGATCCAAGGCATGATGCAAAAAGGTTTCCAAATGCATTGATGGTTGTATTGCTACAAATGGAGAGGCCATTGCGCCAACTGAAGGTGTCAAATTTGATATTGCAAAAGAGAACATTAGCAATGCCACAGCTTTCAGGTTCCACACTTCAAGGAAAAAAGTGTGATGTTTTAGGGTATGGATACCCTTCAAAGCACAAAGAATAGAGGAATTTTGTTTAAAAAAATTTGTACCTTAAAGGAGGACGTCATAGCATTGATAAGGCATGTGAATTTAAAAAAATCCCCAAATAAGTGTGGTTTGATGAGATGCCATAATGTCGACATATACAAAATGGATTTTTTGAAAAGGCTTCAGAGTTTTTCAAGCAAATGCAATGGGAGAGGACAGTGCGCCAAAAGTAAAAGTTATGTCAAAATTGTTTGAGGAAATTCTATTTTTGTCGATGCATCACAGTTTTATCAAGCTCGGCCGCAATGAATCATGAAGAAAGGCAGCAAGATTGCAAAACAAAATTACTAAGAACATTATGTTTGGCACCCTCAAATTATACATTGGGTTTTGTGGGTGTGCTATAATGTAGAAGTTTTCATCTTCAGCACTGCAACCATGGAAACAAGTTGATGGATGGTGTTAGGGTAAAATATGTGCATTCTAGTATTTCAACCAACCATCGGTTATGAGCAAGCTTTTATATTCATGGCCTCGATGAGGAGGATATAGTTTCATGTTAATCACTACAAATATTTGCTTGTTGACGCTGCCAAAATACATTGTGCTAGTCACCAAAATTTTTACTATAACTAGTTTCACTTATCCATTCACATAAACTCCAATTAATATCCTTCCAAGATTATTTCAATAAAGTATTTGATTGATCAATTATTGTATTGAATGTAAACCATCACCAAGTATGACCTATTAAACATTCACTTAGTGTGAGGCATCTAAAAAGGCCAATTATTACCCTTACAAATTATTTCAATAAATTTTTATTTATTATTCTTCTATATTTGATTCGAATTTTGCATGTTCAAGTGAATTGAATACGTTTGAAGGCTGATATTTCAAAGAGTGATTCTACAAATACATTTTGAACCCAAGTTTTCCTACATTCAATACATTAAATGATCAATCAAATACAAAAGAATATTAAAGAATAGTTTATTAAAATAATTTGGAAGGGTAATAATTGGCCCTTTTCACCTTTCTTGATGATGGTATACATTGAATTTACAATAAATGATCAATCAAATATTTTATTTAAATAATCTTGGAAGGGTAGTAATTGGAGTAATGTGAATATATAAGTGAAAGTAGTTATAGTAGAAATTTTGGTGCCTAGCACAATGTATTTTAGGATATATGACTTACAACTTAATGTAAGAGTATCACTATAATTTCATTTAAATGCACCGCTTAAATATATTCATAAAATAATAAATTTAAATGAAATTATATATAGTTGTAAGTCACATCCTAAAATACATTGTAGGTACCAAAATTTCTACTATAACTAGTTTCATTTATCCATTCACATAACCTCCAATTACTACCTTTCCAAGATTATTTCAATAAAGTATTTGATTGATCAATTATTGTATTGAATGTACACCATCACCAAGTATGACCTATTAAACATTAACTTAGTGTGAGGCATCCAAAAAGGCCAATTATTAACCTTCCAAATTATTTCAATAAATTATTATTTAATATTCTTCTATATTTGATTGGCATTTTGCATGTTCAAGTGAGTTGAATAAGTTTGAAGGCTGATATGTCAAAGAGTGTGTCTACAAATACATTTTGAACCAAAATTTTCCTATATTCAATACATTAAATGATCAATCAAATACTTTATTGAAATAATTTTGGAAGGATATTAATTGGATTTAATGTGAATAGATAAGTGAAACTAGTTATAGTAGAAATTTTGGTGCCTAGCACAATGTATTTTAGGATATGACTTACAACTTAATGTAAGAGTATGACTATAATTTCATTTAAATGCACCACTTAAATATATTCATAAAATCATGCATTTAAATGAAATTATATCTAGTTGTAATTCATATCCTAAAATATATTGTAGGCACCAAAATTTCTACTATAACTAGTTTCACTTATCCATTCACATAAATCCAATTACTACCCTTAGTAATTTGAGTTATGTGAATGAATAAATGAAACTAGTTATAGTAGAAATTTTGGTACCTAGCACAATGTATTTTAGGATATGACTTACAACTTAATGTAAGAGTATGACTATAATTTCATTTAAATGCACCACTTAAATATATTCATAAAATTATGCATTTAAATGAAATTATATCTAGTTGTAATTCATATCCTAAAATATATTGTAGGCACCAAAATTTCTACTATAACTAGTTTCACTTATCCATTCACATAACTCCAATTACTATCCAAGTAGTAATTTGAGTTATGTGAATGGATAAGTGAAACTAGTTATAGTAAAAAATTTGGTGTAGCACAATGTATTTTAGGATGTCTTACAACTCTATAATTTCATAATGCATAAAATTATAGAGTTGTAAGTCATATCTATAATTTCTACTAGGCCCATATCCTAAAATACATTGTTTCATACACCAAAATTTCTACTATAACTAGCTTCACTTTTTGCAACAAGGGTTGGTGTTGGCGAGCTTTCATTTTTTCATCAATGTTTACTAATTCTTTTTCTTAATCTAAGTCTTTCATAGATTTTGAGTAGCATAGGTTATATGGTTTAGGTTGTTCTCTTATGCTCACAATTTTGTGTACAAAAAGGGTTTCATTTTTAAATCTAATATCTCATTGATTCTTCTTCTTTTTTAAATCTAAAATTTGTTCATATTTCCATATCTTTCTACTTTTATTGGTATGGTTAACAAGAAAACATTAGTTAGCCCAAACATTTTGGAAGAACAACCTCATGATGTTGCTTGTTGTTGCTAGTTCTAAACGTTTTGGAAGAACCAAAATGTTTGGACCAACTAATGCCCTCTTGTTGACCATGCCATATTTCTTTATTTTTCCATGAGCTACTCTATATTCTAATCTTTCTTGGAGGAGTGCTCATCTCAACCCTACTATGAATATCAAGTCTAATGATAATTATATTTTTATATGTAAATACGTTGAGAATATTTTAGGTGATTATGATCATGATGCCCTTGTGGACCAACAATATTTTTCATGAACTTTTAGCTAAGGCTAAGAAGCCTACACAAGTAATGAATGTGATTCATAAAAAAAAATATTAATAAACAACATGTATTATAACTCTTACAAATTGATGAGGTTGTTGTGGTGGCTTCAATTGCTTGTCATTTAATTTGTATTAATCTAGTGGTATCCAAGGTTGTTTGCAATATGATATTGAGTATTGAAGGTACAAGAGTTCTCTTAATAGGGTCTATTCTATATTAATGTCTCCTAATATAGAGATTAAACATACTCAAATCTTCTAATGTTGAATTATGGTCACTCAAATCTTGGTTGCAAAAAATGAATCATTTTCACATTTACAATATGGGTGATACTGCTTGCTTCAATGGGAAGGTTCTTTTAGACTAGAAGGGAAAATATAAAAGGTTCTTGATCTATTAAAGTTAGTTAAGGATATCGACTGAGAAACAATAATTTACACCCCAAGAAAATATTATTCTTACAAAATCTCCACTGCCATGTTTTATGATTACTCCTTACCAAAACCCTATGTAATCAAACAGTTCCATCTAGGACAACATTAATTGCACTTGGCCCAAATTCTCATCATTAGTGCAAAATACAAATAGTGTGCTAAGAGAATAGGTTACTACAATAGTCTCACTAAAATGGTTTAAACTAGGTTTAAAAAAAAAATTGCATAAACATATCACCAAGAAAGGACAAACCAAAATTTCATTGACATAACCTGACAAAATATATGCAAAATTCCACAAGATTGGAATCCTCTATCAGCATAAAAACAACTGCCATTTTCCTACACCTCTACAATTGCATGCATCTAATTATTTTTAATCCCTACACCATGCCCACCTTATTTATTTTTGGACTTGACCTAGCTTTTGTTTAAATTTCAACTTTCCTATTCTTAATTCATATGTCCTAATTTTCTTATGTTCCTTTTCTAAATTTACTCAAAAATCCTACCAATTTTTTCTTGAATTCCACATCCAAAATAAAGGGTCTTTCGAGAATGGTAAAAGTAACTCCCAATGAGCCACAAATAGAAAAAATAATCTCTATACTAATAATATATGACATTTTTGACTTGTAACCCCTCCATTATCACACATATCCCAATATAGGAATCCATATTCACCACCTAACTCATATGAATCCCACCAACATACAATATGCTTCACTACTCAATTGTCATGTGCAGGTTGAGGAATTTACAAAAATAGTATTGTAACTTTCAATCATGCCAACTTCACATCCATCATGAGTTCCATTACAACTAAGTTCTAACTCAACAAGTAGAATAAAATATTTTTCATTGACATGGATTTTTAAATACCCATTCCAAGATTTTTGTAGATGCATAAATTAGTAAAATTAGAGTTGCAATTAAATATCACACTATCATGACATTTTTAACAACAAGCATGAGAATGTATCAATTGCTTACATGAGGCCTTTGAGAACTCTATGAAAACCATCCCAAAGGTTAGACCATGCAAACCATGGGTCCAATGTAGTGTCTTCACCAAAAATATGGACTTGATAACACCCAAGTAGTTTTAAAGTAGAATCAAGCTTTTTACTCTCCAACACAACACATAGCAACATTCCCTTTTTATGTTTAATGATTCTCTTATAAATAAATAAATATTATAAACTAAAATTAATATACATATCTTAAATGCTTCTATCTAAAAAAAGTTGAGAAATATCAATTTCAAGCTTAGTTTATTTACTTAAAAGTTATTTTTTTTAAGAATACAACATTTTTATTTACCATACATATACATGGACAAATAAATTTTAATTTTTAGTTAAAAAATATTTTATTTCATGTACATTTTTATTAGCCGATAAGATACATATAGTGTGAGATTTGAGCCTAAAACATGTCTCACACCTGCTAACCACTATTGAGTTGTCAGAAAATGAGTTCTAGTTGTTGTTTAATGGTAAACCAACTGCCATTTAATGGTAAAAGCCTTCAAAATATTAGGTGAAAGAAAACCATTGTTGAGTCATCAGAAAACAAGTTTTAGTTGGCATTTAATGATAAACCAACTGCCATTTAATGGTAAAATCCTTCAAAATATAAGGTAAAAGCCTCCAAAATCTCACATAAAATCCAAATAAATATTGATTTTTTAGTTGGATGGGAACATTCTATTTTTATTTGCAATTTTTTTGTCAATTTGATGGAAACTTTCTTTTTCATTTGCATTGCTTTATGTTTTAAATCTATATGTAAATATTTCAAAATCAATAAGTTACTTGACTTCTTTAAGGAAAAGATCTAGATTTGTCTAAGATTATTTCATTTTATTATTTAGCACTTATTATTAATTGTTTAATCCAACCACATAAAATTAGAATTTGGAGCACATGGCATCCATACGCATTCATGCACAAGCATGTACTCTCTAACATATTAACATACATGTAATTTTCTATTGAAACAACCCTTGAACCTCCTTTGTGTGCAAGTGCTAGTTATATTTTATTTTTATTTTAAGAATTATTTCATTTTATTTACTCAAGATTTAGTTTATTGTTTATATTTTTTAAATATATGTTGGACATATCTTAATTTTTATTTACATTTACATGATCACTAAACTCCATAATATTATTGTAGAACATCTAACATAAGAATATACTTTGTTCTTCTATAATAAATATTTATATATAATTATATAAAAAATAATAATTCTGTCTAAAAGAGGGGTAAAAATTTATTCAAACCAAAAAGAGCAGTACAAAGAAAGGGGATTACACATCCTGATGAGGGCGCAGCCCGAGACTTAGAAAATAACCCACAAACAAGAGAAATTTTATTATTCAGAAAATGGAGCTTCTTACATGCAGAGGATCTCAAATCCCCAAGTTCTACAACACATGCAAGTTACAGACAGCTACAGAATAACCCTTTCGCAATATGAGAGCATGTCCCCAAAAAAAAGTTACCCAAATATTAGAAACCCACCCATAAATAGAGTTCCACATTAGTTTAGAGCCAAAACAATATTCAAATTTGAGTCTAGGCAGTTTGGCACCGAAAATTACAACATGAAGTTCAAATTTCAAAAGAGCATTTGCAATTGTATCTTCTAAAAAGTGCTCCAACTTCTCGGGGCCATAACTTTTGATCTGGGACTCTGATTCGCGAACCGTTTGAACCGTTGGAAAGGTCTCGAAGTCAATAACATGTTTGAAATCTGCTACGCCAATTTCGGTAAGTTTTAGGGCCGTTCCAGGAACTCTAAGTGCCTCAAATCTAATTCGGAAGATTTTCAGGTACAAATATGGGAAACTAAAACTACAATATCTTTCAACCTAGGAATAGAAAATAAAACCGTAAATTGGGAAATTTATTAAGGCGAAAAGGGTATCCAAAATGTAAAAACATCTAAAACTGAAATTTAACTATTTTTGGGTGATGCAAGATTGCCCTTACACCCTGGATGCTCTGCATCAGACACCCAGGTAAGAGAAGTGACCCCATCATGTCTCAGATGGTGGAAAACCCAAATGGTCAACCTACCTTTAGGCAACCAGGATGAATCTTCAGAGGCCTTCCTTTCCATTTCACTAGATATTTTTCATACTGCATGTTCTGGTACTCCTTCCCACACGACTATCTAGGATTTCTTCAATCTCCTCCTTTTCTGAAGTAGGGTTGGAATCCCACACTGTTCCATCGTTGGTACTTCCTCTGCACCACCTTCATGATACTCTGTCAAATCTGAAATGTTGAACACAGGGGAAATGTTGAATCCATCTGGCAACTCTACCTTATATGCATTCCCTGAATCATGCCTCTTCAAAATTTTATAGGGACCAACTTCTTCATCTTCAATTTGTTATATGTTCCCACTTGGAAACCTTTCTTTCCTCAAGTGGACCATCACTTCATCACCAATCTAAACTCCTTATACCTCCTCTTGATCTACCTTAGCCTTATCGCATATTCATCTTGTTAATATGCTCTCTTACCTTCTCATGTATATCCTTGATGTGTTCTACAAAATCTTCGGCTTCAGCACTTATTTTCTTCTCTTGGTCCATCTTCCTCAATTCTAGAGCTGTTCTAGGGCTACCTCCATACACAATCTAGAATGGTGATCTACCAGTGCTTTTGTTGACAGAATTGTTGTAAGAAAATTTTGCCTAGGGTAAGATCAAGTCCCATCCCTTGGGTTTATCTCCTACCAAACATCTCAGTAGGTTACCCAGACTCCTATTAACAACCTCTATTTGCCCATCTGTTTGCAGATGGTGTGCAAAAATGAACTTCAACTCTATCTTCAGCTTCTTCCACAAGGTCCTCCAAAAGTACCCCACAAATTTGGTGTCACAATCTGAAACAATACTCTTTGGCAAACCATGTAACCTCACCAACTCTTTGAAGAAAAAATCAGCAATGTGGATTGCATCATGGGTCTTCTGACATGGAATGAAATGTGCCATCTTCAAAAACTTGTCAACTACCACAAATACTGAATCATTCCCTTTTTGCGTCCTTGGAAAACCAAGAACAAAGTCCATACTTATATCCTCCCACGGCCTCTCTGGTATAGGTAAGGGATGATACAACCCAGTATTCTAGCTCACTCCTTTAGCCATCTGACATACCCTGCAACTCTGCACAAACTTCTTCACATCTTGTGATAACTGAGGCCAATAATAATGTTCACTAATAATGGCGATGGTCTTATCTTGACCAAAATGTCCTGCCATTCCTCCACTATGCTTCTCCTTTATCAGGTTCTCCCTCATGGAACTTCTTGGGATACACAATTGACTTCCCTTAAATAACATGCCATCCTGGATTATGAAATCCAGCCACCTTGTCATGTCCACTATAACAGGTTCCTTGCAAGCTTTCCAAGCCTCTGCAAAATCAGGATCTTCTGCATACAGTGTCTTGAGTTCATTGAACCCAACCACTTCAATCTGCATCTTTGTCATCAATGTATGCCTCCTACTTAAGGCATCTACAACCCTATTTGACTTCTCACTCCTATGTTTCAAAATGAAGGTGTAACTCTGCAAAAACTCTACCCATTTCATATGCCTCTGATTTAATTTTTCCTATCGAACTGCCACGGCCTCCCCAACATGTGACATGCATCCATGGGGATGATATCACATAGTACCTCATCACGATAGCTTCCGATCTTGAACTTTACCAGGCATTGCTCACTAACCAAAACTTTTTGGTCTTTCTACAACCAAGAAATCTGATATGGATGTGGATGCCTCTCCCTTTTCAGCTTCAACTTCGCAACCATCTCTTCTGACACTAGATTATCGATGATCCCACTGTCAATAATGACATCAAAACATTTGTCTTCACACTTGCATCTTGTGTGAAACAGATTCTTCCTCTATTCTGGCTCCTTCTCTTCAGTCATCAGGGCTCTTCTGACCACTAGGGCTTCTCCCCTTTCTACATCATCTGAATGCTCAAATTGAGCTTCCTCATCTACATGTGCAACTCTTCCACAACCTTCTGGCCTTTTGTTTGCCCTTCCTTGATGTTGTGGACATTCATAGGCTCGATGCCCTTCTTCACCACAATGGAAACAAGTTCCTCTAAAACCACCTCTTCCAGGTCTTGGCCCAGATCTTCCTCGTCCTCTACCTCTTTGATCACCACTATTTTGATCATGAGGGCGGTAGAAGTTTTCATTCCTTTGGCTTCGGCTGGTACCCACATCTTCACTTTTCTTTTCATCATCATTTTGGCTTCCTGAAGGTCTTCCACTGCCCCTTCGCTTTGACCTCCTCGTCCCTTTTGCTTGCCATCAAATCTTTTGTTCAACTTCTCTTCCACCTTCAGAGCAAACTGATACACATCCTCAATGGTGGTCATTCTGACTAGGCTTAACTCCTCCTGAATGCTCGATCGTAACCCATTAAGATATTGGGCCACCTTCTCCTTATTGGCCTCTATGTGACCCGTTCTGATGATTATCTTATGAAAATCTTCAATATATTCTTTCATAGATCTATTTCCCTGCTTCAACCTTTGCAATTTCTTCAACAGATCTAACTCGTAGTCCACTGGTATGAACTGCTTCTTCAGTTTCTCTACCATGCGATCCCAATTGTTGATCTTTCCTTTTCCTCTCTAATTTCTCTCCAATTGGACCTCTTTCCACCAAATATTGGCATGGCCCTTAAGTTTCATTTTTGAAAACTTAACACGAACTGGGTCCTCTACTTCTTCATACTCAAAATACTCTTCTAGCTCGTTGATCCAGTCGATCAACTCTTCTGGGTTTAAACCTCCAAAATAACCGGGGACTTCTATTCTAGGTCTTTTTTTATTTTCGAAATGGCCCTTATCAGTCGCATCTGATCTCGATTGATCACTTCTTCTTCCTCTTCTATGTCTGAATCTTCCACCTCTTATTCCTCTTCAATTTCTTCTCTCCTTCCCAGGTCTAACCCTCTTCTCATTTGTTCCTGCAATGCATTAATTTGTCTCTGGAGGGCTCTGAAACCCTCGGTAGCCAATGGATCTCTTCCACCAGCATTTCTGCCACCTCTACCACCACCACGCCTACCAGGAATCACTCTTGGAGGCATCTTAAAGATATTGAACCCACAACCACGGTTCTAGTGCAAACTGCCTCACGATCAGCAATATGTTCACATGCTCAAGAAAACCAGCTCTTATACCACTTGATGAGGGCGCAGCCCCGAGACTTAGAAAATAACCCACAAACAAGATAAATTTTATTATTCATAAAATGGAGCTTCTTACATGCAGAGGATCTTAAATTCCCAAGTTCTACAACACATGCAAGTTACAAACAGCTACAGAATAACCCTTTCGCAATATGCGAGCTTGTCCCCAAAAAAAAGTTACCCAAAAATTAGAAACCCGTCCATAAATAGAGCTCCACATTAATTTGGAGCCAAAACAACATTCAAATTTGAGTTTAGGCAGTTTGGCACCGAAAATTACAACATGAAGTCAAATTTCAAAAGAGCATTTGCAATTGTATCTTTTAGAAAGTGCGCCAACTTCCCGAGGCTATAACTTTTGATCCAGGAATCCAATTCGTGAACCGTTTGAACTGTTGGAAAGGTCTCGAAGTCAATAACACATTCAAAATTGCTATGCCAATTTTAGAAAGTTTTGAGGCTGTTCCGAGAACTCTGAGTGCCTGAAATCTAACTCAAAAGATTTTCAGGTGCAAATCTAGGAAACTAAAACTGCAATATCTTTCAACCTAGGAATAGAAAATAAAAACCGTAAATTGGGAAATTCATTATGATGAAAAGGGTATCCAAAAATGTAAAAACATCTAAAAACTAAGAAACTTGAAATTTAACTATTTTTGGGTAATGCAAGATTGCCTTTACACCGCTGGATGCTCCTGCATCACATCCCTATCAATCTTCACTAATTGGTCCAACTTTTATAACAACTCCAGGGGTAATTGACCCCTGTCCACAATATTCCAATCATACAAATGATCAAAAACCCATTTAACCAAACAATCTGCAACCATGATAAATAGATCATATAAAATATAGACACTTTCTATACTGACATTATTAGATAAACGTAAAGCTCTGAACCAAAACAAAATTTTGAAAAGAACCCAAGCCTTCACAATAACATCTTTTCCAAAAACGATTTTGTAAAGGGACCCAAAACCCTCACATTACACACTTTATCAATGTGAAGGGGTTGTACAATTAGAAATCATAAAATATTGATGCCCTGCTGATTAACCAATCGTCCCACCTGCTCTTAGGATTTGTTGCTTCATCTACAATTAAACCAAAGCCAATTTTAGAACTTTACTATGAAATACAAACAATATTAAATACTGACTGGCAGCTAGTATTTAAGAATCCATTTGAGTTAAAGTGCAGTCTTGCAAAGATTTTAATTAGCATTGCTACTAAGATAATTGCCTGAAATAGATCTTCTAGCTTGTCCTTGAGAAGATAATACTCCTGCTACACTTGTTGCAGACACTGCAAGCATCTGTTTATAAAAGAAAATTGAAAACACAAACACAAACAAATAATCAACAGATTTTACACAATAATCAACAGATTTTCCATAAGAGAAATTTTACGAAATTTTTGAGAGAAAATAATTCAAGAATGGAGAATGGATCTACCCAGCTCTCATTTTTTCTTGATAGAAGGCACGAAATGTGATGCATACATTATTAACTCTCTGTGCCCCTACACTGTTCATTTCAAAACAAAACTTAGGTAATGTAAGTGGTTAGAAGTTGACCAGGTTGGCAAACTTTTTAAAAAGTTAGTATGATTGTCACTTGAATTTCAGAATGAAAATGATTTAGGCCATTAGAGAAATCCAGCAACAACTATATATAGAACAATGATGGAGATAAATTTGCATGCCTTGAGTTGCTACCCTGGAAATGATGCAAATAAGCATCTACTTTTCTGTAATCCACCGGTTCCTTATTCCGGCATTTTACCATGAAATCCTTATATAAACTATCATCTGTCTTCCCCAACTTTACTAAAAACACAACAGATTATCCAAGTATTTAATACTTGTGATATCATAAACACTGTGATTCTTTCTAGAACAATGGGAAGCGCATTAGAGAACAAGTATAAAGAACATACAACATGGTCTCTAAGTTATGGAGCAATTTGAGAGATTCATCAAAAAACAAAGAAAGCATTTCCTCCACAAAAGTAGGATTGCTTTCGTCCTGCAGCTGCTCTAGCTGACTATATTGCTCATCCAAAAATCCCTACAACACAACCCAAATAAGTTTTATTGTGCTTTCCTATCATGGCAGAAGATTATCACAAACCATGAGCATTCAAGATCTCACAAAACTCAAGAAATGAAAGTAAAAAAGATTGAACAATTGAAAAATATGTAATGGAACAAAATTTTCAAACCTCCTCTTAAAGAAAGTTGATAAGATTATTGTACTGTTGTTGCAACTCAACAGTGGGCATCCTCAGCCTTTACAAAAAGCTAAAAACAAGTGATAGTTATGATGGTAATGACAGTAAGCTCCCTTTGAGGACTTAAAGCTCATGAACAAGCATAGTCCATTCTTTCTTCTCCACATATAATTTATAGCCTGTGCCTCCCCCCTCTTAGGGATTACGTGGTCTCACCAACTTGTATTTATTTTGAGATAAAAAGAAGAATATAATACATGCATGCTTATTCCATGTTTGATTTTGTGATTATGTAAACATGTTCCAATGCAGTTTATAGAAAACAGTTAGTGACAGACCTGTTGGATGTGTCTTAAATAAGATTATTGACGACTGCAGCAGCTGTTCAAAAAGATTCTAAATTATTTTTTCTTTTCTAATAATTGTTCTTTTGTAATAATTATTTTTTTGCATGGGAACATTCCAACTGTTTAAACTGTTTAAATTTAAACAGAAAACATAATTAAACAGCTGCAGTCTGACAGTACTTAAATTGAGTAAGGAGGTGGAGATTTATTCCCTACTCTTCCTGCTGAGAGAGATATTTCATTTATTGTCATTTTTGTTGTTTTGACAGATATTTCATTTATTTCCATTTTGTTCCCCCACTTTGTATTTATGAATGGTTTTCAACTCAATAGTGGCTTCACTTATATTTTTTTAGAAGATTTTTTAATCCATTGATTATTAATTTTTCATTAGATAAAGATATAAAGGAATTATTTAATATGCATACAATATAGCATTAATCCTTGGCTCTTGAATCTCTATATAAGTATGTAGATCTAAAATGATTAGCTTGTTTAGCTTATGAATTTTATGTAACGGTTTCTTGAGAGAAAAAATTCTAATATCTTAATAGAAAATTTAAACAGTTAATCCATGACGCTTTAGCAAATGCACACCAAGATGGCTAAATACCATAGAGTGCTACAAAAGATATTTATTAAAGAAGAGACCTATTCTAAATCTATCTATTAATTTCAAGTGATCTTTAATTCTTTTGTCAATGTTTCTATTTGAACGCTATTGGAATTTTGATACTTATATTGTAACTGCTTTCTCCCTGTAATATGAAAATAAATGGCACTATTGCAAATGTTGAAATTTAATTGTGTTAGTATGCCTTATGTGTCAAGATAAACATTAAATGTGTGTGTTCATTGTAGTCTTTAGTGGATATGCTATGTTCCATAGATTGCCTTTAATATTTTAGCCGTGTTCTAAATGCTCTAGAATCTTTCTCTTGGATTTTCTCATATTCTTTTATAATAATTATAATGAATATTTTATTCAAAACTAAGAGGATTGTTATGAAGATTAAGTAAATATGCTAGCAGCTTTGTGTTAGGTTTTCATCATTTTTATAATTATCTCTTGATTTTGTAAAAATATTTATTTTATGTTTTAAACAATGTTGATATATTCTATTCTACCCAATTTTTTATTTATAGTGTCTTTTTAGTAGATTTTAGATGAAATTGGGAAGCCAAAATTAGAGTTATTGATGAAAAAAATCCCTATTTGCAAAATATAAAGAGTCATGAGGTTTATGAGGGTAAAAACTCATATAATGACATTCAAGTATTCTAAAATATAAAAGAAATAATGCATATACATTCACTCTCTATTGAAATGGGTAAAAGTTCTTTAATTTTCACTATTTTCCCAAGTTTTGAATATAAGAAAGAAACCTACATAGCATGTATATATGGACCTTAGAAAGAAACATCTTTTGGGAAAATCAAATGAAGCCAACTAACAAAATTACATTGATTTTTTTGTATAAAAAAATAATCCAAGAGGATCAAAAAATAGATCTTCAAAGAAAATCGTCTAAATTAGATGATCAAATGTAGAGAAAATCATGCAATCACATAAATAATTGACTAACAAATGAAGGATAGCTGATCATGATGTCTTGTATTGATCACATGTTGCAATACATATAGGAATCAAGGAAGGCACTATTATATTATTCTCTAGCATAATGTATAAGGAGATCATGGTCTCTATACAAAAGCTCCCAACAAAAGAATGGAATGAAAAAGAGGTTCACAGAGGATCATCATGATAATTATAACTTTGGTGGCAATGGTCTGATCTAAGCTTGGGGCAAAAAATTTCACTAGAAAAGTCATGGATGATGATTAATATGAATTAATTTGTCATAAATTTGATATGTTATGGCCATAGGAGGTAGGGAAAACATTTTCTATTATGAGATGCTATACATAAACTTCTATGTATATTTTCGGTATAGGTTTCCTTAAATGGGAGATCACAACTTAGCCCATTTTGGGTTTTGCGCTATGTTTGTGGGGGTCTTAGATTCTAAGTTTATAATGACCCTAGATTTTCATATATTATGATAGGACAAATATTTAAATCCTTATTCTATGTTATTGTACAATGTTAGTGATCCAACATTACTTTTTCACTTAAAACCAAGTTCTTTATTATTTAGAATGTTTCATGCATGTAGATATTTGATAGGAGGAAAGCGATTGGATTATTAATGTTTTTGATAAAGGGAAAAATAGATTTTGAAGGGACCCCGAACCCTTTAACAAAAAGAGCAAGGCTGCAGAAAAGACAGCAAGCAACTAGCGATAAAGACCAGCTCCAAAACAAGACCAATCAAGATTTACATTTTACACTTTTCTTGTGGGAGCGGAGAATCATGTCGAAAAAAGGCTTAGAGGATTTATCTTTTTTTCCTTTAACTGTGATCCAACCTTCTTCCACATGCGTCGCCTTACCATGCCAAACCAGCTTGCTACTTTCAATAGGATGAAAGCCAGCAACTAGAATATTTGGAGATTCATCATGATTCCTTTGCACAGATAAAGACTTTTCTGAAGAACCACCAAAAAGGGAAGCCGAAACACATTCACCTAAAGTGGCAGTCTTAGACTCAATGGGGGTTGCCCTAGCTTCCCCGCCATTTGAGACAACCGAAGGGGGCATCCCTAGACCCAGTGATTTAGAAGCAACCACCTCTAAAAAACTCTTATTCTGATCAACTTTCTTCTCAACCGTATAATTTTGTTGAGAGGCACCTTTCCACCAAGTAGTTGTCTTTATTTTTTTCTCAAATCCGCAATGTGCAGCCGCATGTCCAGTATTGAAGCATCGTCTACACCAGAAGGGAATCCCTTCATAATCCAAAGATTGGACCCAAGAGCCTTTAGAAGATTTAAGGACTTCAGTAGGCAACCCTTTTGAAACATTTATTTCAACCAAAATGTGAGCATAGGTGGAATGAAGAATGTCAGAAGATTCATCATCCACCATCAAAAAATCACCAAGGGAATCACCCACTTCCTCCAGAAGAGAGTCATGCCAAAGGTGAAGGGGGAGATTGGGAAATCTAACCCAAATCGGGAATTTATTAATGTTAATTATGTATATTTTATATTTTATTCATGATTTTTTTTTATAACATATAAATATATAAGTAAATTTATCAAAATAAGAATTCCACAAAATATTATAGGATTTAAAATCTTTATTACAAGGTAAACACATTTAGATAATCATTGCAACTATTACCCCTAATAATAAGAAATCATTTAAATTATAAGCCTTGAGAGTCCTTGTATGAGGACTTCTCAAAGTATAGAGATATTTTCTTAGCCCACCCATCCTCACCTCCTCTCCTTTCCTTTGGATGCGTAATGAAGAAAAATAGGTTCACCAAAATAGGGGTATGATAGACCTATTTCTCAATATTTCATTAGGAAATGAGACCCACATAAAGAATTAACTTACAACCCTTAGGTGAGTCAACTCAAAGTTTGAATCTTAAGATTTCCTTATGAATGAAGGATTGGGGGGATGGTTCACCACGCACTTTTTGGAGAAAAACTAAAAAATAGTGAAATAACCCAATGATGCCAAAT
This sequence comes from Sequoia sempervirens, assembly GCA_007258455.2. NCBI lineage: Eukaryota > Viridiplantae > Streptophyta > Pinopsida > Cupressales > Cupressaceae > Sequoia > Sequoia sempervirens. The sequence continues at coordinate 29,418 of VDFB02259396.1, forward strand.
TAAACATAAAACAACAATATTAAACTCAAAATAAGTAGAACCAGAAGTTAAATTATAGATCTAAGAAGTGAAAAACTGTGTTTACCTATCACCAAAAGTGAGTTTATGAAGGCTGACTGGGACTCATTCACCTAGGGCTGAATGGGTCCACTATCAGGGTTTATTTGCAATAATTGGGAACCTTTGATACAGATCTAAATCCTCCAATTTGTTCAAGTGGCAGTGTTGAAATGTCAAAAATAAATTTTGTAGATGAGTTTTCATGAGATGACAACAAATGTGAAAATATTTACAATTTTGTCAACTTGTTCAAATTTTCTCTTCAAGAGATATTTAAGCTTTCTTCCACCTAGATCTGCAAACACAATATAAGAGGGAATTTTTTTTTGTTTTTGGTGAATGGGGGTTTTCCTTGGTCAAACCCTCTTTTGGTAATCAAACCTTGAAATGAATAAAAGCATGAAAGAGGGAATGAAGAATTAACAAAGAAATGTTATGACTCAATAAAGCCTTAGATAAGTCCTTGAATGAAAGTTTGCAGCTTTCATGGAATGGATTCAATGGATGTGGATCTTGAACTTTGATTCTTGCTTGAAATAGTGCTTTGAATGCTTGATTGGATCATGAAACCTACATCACAATGTTAGCTCCAAAAGCATGCATGATGCAAGAATAATTTGATATGACAATTGCATCTTGATTGCTGCAATAAAACTCTAATAAATATTCCTTTGAATGTCTTTGAAGTTCTCCAAAATATGAAGTTCTTCAAAATGCTCTTGAAGTTCTCTTATGAAGTCACATAAAAATTCTAGGTGAAACATAGTGAAATAACCTTATATTTATAGTTATGTATCTTTAATTTCTCAAAATGCAAATATCACAAGCCAACATTGAATCACATATTTGAATATGTTAAAATACCACCAAAAACATAATTTAAATTTAGGTCCTAAGGTCAAGGGAAGACCCATTCGCCCATGGGCGAATAGGTCCTAGGTCCCCCAACCTAAGACACACATTGCTCATTGTGAAGTGTTATGTTAAGACATTAATGAATGTCAAGTTTCCACTTTAGAAAATTCAATTAAATAGGCTTGAAAAATGAATTAAAGGGAAAGTTAAGGCATAATTAAGATCAATTAACTAAGGGATCCATAAATAAGTGTGAAAGTGTAAAGGGATACACCTTACAACACTAAATTAAGGTACAATTAAGTCTAGTTTAAATAGGAAGGCCCAAACAAGTGAGAAAATGTAAAGGGATACATTTTCCATTACTACATTTAGCCCCCACTTTAGTGAGAGGATGACAAGTTGTGTCAAACTCACACTAAAGTAGACAATCAAAACACATGTATGTAGCAATGATAAAATGACAAGATCTACTCAATCATACAATATCAAAGACTTAAATAAAGGGTAAAACCAAAAAGGGTAGATCAAGCCTCAACTGGCCAACGCGATGTGGAACACGCCTCAACTATTTTTCCAAAAACATTCACAAGTGAAACTTGTCCACTATGCAAACAAAATGCATGCTCACATGAGCTAATGGAACTCTGGTTGTCCACTAGGTGATCCCCTAAGGGTGGAAAATGAGACAATCTTATTAGGCCCCCATACCATACCAAAGCTATATCTATGATAACTTCAACAAGGTACCACAAAACAAAACATAAACTTCAAGCTTTAGAAGTCCTAACAAGATGTGTTATGCTAAGCACCTATGAACAAACAAGGCAAGGCTCCACAGGCAAGCAAAGTGTGTTATGCTTGGTGGCCATAAAAAGGGTTCAAGTTTCACAAGGTTAGAAAGTTGTGTTATGCTAAACACTTATGAAAAAAAATGCAAATGAACATGTTCAAAATGATTTTGCTTAGTTCGTGTAAGGTCTCATCTTAGGGAACATCGTACCTAATGTCTCTAAGAGAGGACAAGTCTAGGGTAAAAGATTCACAACTTAGGGAATGCAACGCGTAGCATCACCACTAAGAGGAAATTCATATGTCTTGAGAAAGATCACACTCCTAGAAGACATGAAACCAAATGACACCACCAAGAAAAAGATGCATCGCAAGAAATAAGAAAAACGCTCAATGAAACATAAGGTATTTTAGTGTAGAAAAAAGTAACCCTTTTTCACACTTAACTTGGGAATGAATAATTAAAAATAAAATGGACTTAAGGATGCCTTATTTAGGGTGTTGTAAAGTGTATCTTTATACTTTCACACTAATCTAGGGCTTTATTAATTAATTGAGGATAAATTGGGTTGAATAGCCCCTTAAATTCAAATCCAACCCTAATTAATTACAAATTATGAGGGATAAAACCTGACACTCTTAAATGATATTACACAACACTCAGTTTTACAAGGAATGTGTCTTAGGATAGTTACCTAGGACCCATTTTCCACCTAGAAAATGGGTCCTCACTAGGTCATAGGACCACATTTTGACATAACATTTCATATTTCCTGAAGTGTGTCCTAGTTAAGTATGCTAGGACCCATTCGCCCTATGGTGAATGGGTCCTCACTTAACTTAGGACCTCCCCTTGGGATATGTTTTTGGTGGTATTTTAATGATTTCAAATCCTAGATTTGATGTCCACTTGTGCTATTCGAATTTCGGGAATTAAGAGTAAGATAAGTATAAATATAGGGTTATTTCGCATAGTTTCATCTAAGAAATCTATGAATTTTTATGCAAGCATCCTAAGATTTCATAAGAGAATTATAGAGAATTCAAGAGCATTCAAGAAGGCATTCAAGGGAGAATTATTAAATTTTATTGCAACTGTGGACATCAAATCTGCAAATGGTTAACAATTTTAACATAACATCGTCATGTTAGTCCTTTGCAAAACATTAGATTTGAAATCCCTATGAAATACTTGACTATGATGAAACATGCAAATTAGATAAACAAAGATAATCAAATGTAAGCATATAAAAGCATAGTCAAAACTTTATTCCATAGTGGATTGGTGTTACATGTGCTAGTAACCCTTTCCCAACCCTTGATTAATAAGCTTAGATGATGATGATAAGATGGACAAGATTAGCTCTCCATTGAAGAGAGTAACCTTGTATGAGATTGGAGATGAAAATGCTAAGATTGTGGAGTGGATGAACAAAATCAGTTCTCAAACCAAGAGAGTGACTTTGCATAAAGATTGTGGAGGATTTGCTCAAAGATGAAGCACCTATTTAAGGATTTTCAAAATGCTAAGTGTTGAAGAGAGACCAATGTGGGACAAAGATCAAGCCAATAAGATAAGGCCACTTGTCAAGTGATGAGTGGTCAATGGATGTACAAGATTTGGGAAGAGTGCCCAAGAGGGGGAAAATTTGAATTCAAATTTTTCAATAAATGTTGAGTTTGACCTTTGGAAGGGGACATGTAAGAGACATGTAAGGCCTCATAAATGCTCTGTTGGGTGTACATGTCCACTTGGGGGGAGATTCAAACTTGGAGAATATTCTTCCTTTATGCCAAGTTGAAAATAAAGATTTTGATAAATCAATTAAATGCAATTTCATGTGCAAGTGGCCAAATCTAGAGAATGCAAGTGGGTGAGATTAACATTAGATTTAATCATGATTAATTAGCTAGGATGATGATTAGGCTGATTTGACTAATTTGACTTGATTTAGGGATTTAAATCAAATCAAAGGGAGATGAATGATGATCTAAGATTTAATTAAATAAATGATTGATTTATTTAATCAAAGAGATGATGATAGGATCAATTTTGATTTATTTGATTTAAGTTGATGAATGTACCCTGATGAATGGATGAGTGTGATTTTGATCAAATGCATAATGCTAATTTTGCGTTTCTACATTTTGCCCCTCTTTGAAGCAATGTACTTGTTGCATTGGTTCAAAGAATAAACTTGCCGCGATCAAAATAAAAAAAAATCTGATTTTTCGGATGCCCCGGTGGAAAGTACACTGGTACATTACCCCCTCAAGAGATTGAGCTAAAAGATTCAATTTGAGGGTCGATCTCACGATAAAGAGGTTCAAAATGGGTGGTTCTGGATGATGATGCAAATGAGATGATTTCAAGATGTTTAGAATAACAAATCTATATTATCCTAAACAACTTAAATGATAATGCTAATTAATCCTGATTAAATCTAATGTTAATCTCACCCACTTGCATTCTCTAGATTTGGCCACTTGCACATGAAATTGCATTTAATTGATTTATCAAAATCTTTATTTTCAACTTGGCATAAAGGAAGAAATATCCAAGTTTGAATCTCCCCCAAGTGGACATGTACACCAACAGAGAATTTATGAGGCCTTACATGTCTCTTACATGTCCCCTTCCAAAGGTCAAACTCAAGATTTATTGCAAAATTTGAATTCAAATTTTTCCCTCTTGGGCACTCTTCCCAAATCTTGCATTGATCCATTGACCACTCATCACTTGACAAGTGGCCTTATCTTATTGGCTTGATCTTTGTCCCACATTGGTCTCTCTTCAACACTTAGCATTTTGAAAATCCTTAAATAGGTGCTTCATCTTTGAGCAAATCCTCCACAATCTTTATGCAAAGTCACTCTCTTGGTTTGAGAACTGATTTTGTTCATCATCACTCCACCATCTTCATAGCATTTTCATCTTAAGCTTTGATCAAGGATTGGGAAAGGGTCACTAGCACATGTGACACCAATCCACTATGGGATAGAATTTGACTCTTGTTTTTCTCATGCTTTCACTTAGCTTATGTTGATAACTTACTTTGTTTACATATATAACATGAGCAATTATTTCATAGGGATTCTATATCTGATTTGCTTGATTTAACTAACAATACTCATGCTTGTTTGTTTTTGAGCAAAATGCAGATTTAGGGTCTACAAAATGGCGCTAGAAGGAGGAAAATTTTGCAATAAATGTTGAGTTTGACCTTTGGAAGGGGACATGTAAGAGACATGTAAGGCCTCATAAATGCTCTGCTGGGTGTACATGTCCACTTGGGGGGAGATTCAAACTTGGAGAATATTCTTCCTTTATGCCAAGTTGAAAATAAAGATTTTGATAAATCAATTAAATACAATTTCATGTGCAAGTGGCCAAATCTAGAGAATGCAAGTGGGTGAGATTAACATTAGATTTAATCAGGATTAATTAGCTAGGATGATGATTAGGCTGATTTGACTAATTTGACTTGATTTAGGGATTTAAATCAAATCAAAGGGAGATGAATGATGATCTGAGATTTAATTAAATAAATGATTGATTTATTTAATCAAAGAGATGATGATAGGATCAATTTTGATTTATTTGATTTAAGTTGATGAATTTACCCTGATGAATGGATGAGTGTGATTTTGATCAAATGCATAATGCTAATTTTGTGTGTCTACATTTTTCCCCTCTTTGAAGCAATGTACTTGTTGCGTTGGTTCAAAGAATAAACTTGCTGCGATCAAAATCAAAAAAAAATTGATTTTTCAGATGCCCCAGTGGAAAGTACACTGGTACATTGCCCCCTCTAGAGATTGAGCGAAAAGATTCAATTTGAGGGTCGATCTCACGATAAAGAGGTTCAAAATGGGTGGTTCTGGATGATGATGCAAATGAGATGATTTCAAGATGTTTAGAATAACAAATCTATATTATCCTAAACAACTTAAACGATGATATGATATGAGATGGATGAGATTGATGATGTGATATGCCATGATTATGCAATGGATGATTTATGCAAATGCTTAGACTAACAGATCTATATTATGATGATGATGCAAATGCAATGCATGTGAAATGATCGATGTTTCCTATTATGTATGATATGAATGATATGTGATATGCTGACAGTTTGTACATGCAGGATGGATGCATGATGGATGCATGATGGATGCATGATGTTAGCGTGGAAATCAGATATGACAAGAGGATCCCACAAGTCCATGATTGGTCAAGACTTTATTAGAGATGATGATGATAGATGACGATGATGATTTGCTTATCAAGGATTGGGATTTTCAAAGGGTCACTTACTTTATGTTTGATAACACGCCTAAGCACGATGCATCAAGGTATAAAGGACCAGGATGGCGCTGTACTTAGTGTGATGGACTTTGACTCAACAAGTAGATAGGAGTATTCTTGTTCACACTTCACATACGGAAACCTTGCTAGGGCGTACCTAACAAAACAAGTATTTGCCAAGTTATTTTACAAGAACGTCCAACAAGCACAGCAAACAAAAGATAATGATCGTTGCCCCATTCCTATCTCTCTAAATCCTTCGTTCAGATATCATCAAGAGGTCCTTGGAATGAGGGCAATAAGATAAATCAAAAGAAAAGATCAAGTACGCAAATAAGCCAATGTTCTTCATACCTTTAGCCAAAGGGATTTGTTTTGATAGGATAAGAATCCAGGGTGATATCCAAAATGATGCCCATTGTTGGAACGATATATCCTAGGACATGCATTGTATAGGATGGTGATGGTTTGATAAGTTGATTGATAAGCTGTTGATATAAGGTTGACTGACATGTTTGCGACTAATCAAGAGTTTGATTTTGTGTTCAATGGTTCGTTGTTTCGATTTTGATTTTACGATTGAAGCTTGATTTTGTTGCTTGCTATGATTGTTTTGGTTTGCGTTGCCAAAGGATGAAGGTGATGATCAGTTTATTATGGATGATTGATTATTTCGAGTGAAAGCGAAATGGGATGGGTGGATTTTTTCAAATATTTGGATGTTTTTGGAGTTTTGTAATGTTTTGAGGCTGTTTTCGGTATTTTCGAGGTTTTCAAATGTTTTGATTTTCAATTTTTCAATGTTTTTGGATTTGATGTTTTTGAATGTTTTTGGATTTTGGTGTTTTTCAAATGTTTTTGGATTTTGATGTCTCGGGGGCTGATCAAAGATTAGCCTTGCCTACATTTAAGCTCAGAGATGACGTAGTTCGGATTTCAATTTTTTTGATGTTTTCTACTTTTTGAGTGTTATTTTGGATTTTTGATATGTTTTGGATGTTTTTGGATTTTTCACATGATTTTGACGATTTCGATATTAGTGCTCTGTTTTGGGATTTTGTTGAAAACCAAGCTAAGGTTGACTGATCGGATCGATGGATTGATGATGACGATGATAACATTGTTGAGGATACACAACAATGCAAGGATTAGATTGATCAGGATTGATGAGGATAACATTGTTGAGGATGCACAACAATGCAAGGATGGATGGATTGATCGAGATTGATGAGATAGCATTGTTGACGATGCACAACAATGCAAGGATGGATTGATCGGGATTGATAAAGCTTGGTTTGGAACAAAAGATGTTTGGATAATTTGATGTGACGTTTGACGTGCAGCTTAGATGCGACTGATATCGATTGATGTTTGATGAAAGATGAAGACTGATAAGGAATGTATTCTCGTCAAAATGTGTCATGGGCTAGTGATACAAATGCTTTGACCAATTTTATTTCATGTTTTCCAATGTTTGGATCGCCACATAAGGTGAAGGATATAGATCAAGATTTATTCTCAAAGCAAGATGTACATATTTTCCCCTAATGTCTAGCAACGTATGGAATGCAATGGATGGATGCTCGGATAAGTGTATGGATGGATGGATATGGTAAGCAGGCAAAGTATGCCAAGGATTTATCTTGCGATAAGATAAGGTGCTCGAGTAACGAATGCTCATTTGGATAATGCTTCATGGCTCAGATAACATAGGATAGGATAGGATCAATGAAAATGACCCATGTCAAGATGTTTATCATAAGCAAGCGTAAGGTGTGCCCCAAAATTTTTATCAAGATCAAGATAACTTGCATGACGGACGTAGATGGATAAAGATGGATTAAATAAATGGCTTATGGATGGATGGATTTATTATGGATAAGATGGATGGAATGCTCAATTTATTACGGATGGGATGAGATGCTTTCACCTGAAGTGGCACACGTAGATGCTCAATTCTACTCATGATGCATGTTTGCCAGGTTTTCATCATGGTCTTTCCCAAAGTGCCACCGTAGTGGTTTTCACTAGAGGACGATTTTTTTCTTTACTATTTTCAATCTTTTTCTAATTTTTATTTTATTTTCATATTTTTTGATTTTTTTGTATTTTTTTTTTCGAAATATTCATGTTGAACCACCTGGTGGTGTTGACGTAGATGCCTCTGTCATAATGTGCCATTGATATCCTGCCTGAAAGAGCTGCTTTGCTAAGATACATGCACTTGAATGCAACTTTTGGGATTCTTGATCTGCTTCATCGATACCAGGGTTAACTCTGTCTCTGTGTGCATATCACGATAGATTGCCTTCTGAATCCTTATGATGAAGGGTTGTTATAATACACGGTCAATGTAAGAATGGATATTATGCGTGGAGGCGTGGATGGAGTGTGTTTAGGGATAAGAGATGGATTGGTTGACAGTTTGGAACCTTTGACTCTCCAAACTTGGGAAGATAAGCAATGATAGATGGATACAGAAGTGTGCATGGAATTAGGACCAACTGCTTGATACACTTTGTACGTTGCTTGAAAAGCTTGATGTTTCTTTTGCAGACATCATTGATGGATACTTTTCCCTCTTTTATTTTGCCCCATAGTTTCTTTGACTGATGGAGTTTGATAGGGATGATCTTTCTTTGTATTTTTTTGGTATCCATGCGTATTTGATTTGTCCATTATGCTTCTCAGCTTCTTTTTCTTTGATAATGTTCTTCGTACTTTGATTCAAATCTTTCTTTCGAAGTTGGTCCCAATTCATGGATGGGGTGATGGGTGGATGAAGATTTGTGATGTGGTTGGTTGTAGTATTGACACTAGCTTCATCATAAGGACTCTTCATGCTCCCTATGTTGACATTTTCTTGAGACGAAGTTGCCCCTAGTATTGTGGTAGTACCTTTATTCCTTGATTCTGCTTGTTTTGAGATATCTTTTTCAGTAAACATGCTCTGACAAATGACCACCATATGTGACGTTATTTCCATTTGTTGCTCTGCTAATTCTAGATTATACTCTTTTGTCTGATTTTCTTTCTTGAGTGGATAATGTTTGATATCTTTATTCATGATGTCCTTAGTATGAATTTGTGATATATCTGATACTGATGTTGACAAATCAGTTTGACTATAGGAATCCATAATCTTCTCTTTTTGTGTAATAATGTCAAGAGTAAAGAGATCCTGTTCTGAATGAGGATCATCGACGTGTCCATCCATAGAAAGCATCTCATGGGTAGATGGAGGAGTATGTGCTACATGGATATGATCATCTTGCATAGATAAGAGAGTGTCCATTAGATTAATGTAGTATCTTGAAGATACAAATTCTTGATCTTGAACGATTTTGGAGTTACTTTCAACATGCTTTGGATCAAACTCTTGAAATGGGTCAGTTTCAAAGGATGGATTTCTTACAAAGGATTCTTGGGTATCTTCATTAGGCATGTGAAGTGGTGCAATATCTTCAAGTGTCGAGTCTAGGGTTCCTTCGATATCTGTAACCATGAGGTCAATGGGGGTCAACATGTCTCGGAAAGGACCATTGCTAGACTTTGGTGAAGGATTTTGATTATGTTTTGGAATAAATTCTTGAGATATATCCTCTAACCCATTAGGTGATGTAGAGACATTTTTGACATAATCATTGGTTGATGCCTCATTGGATGAGACGAAAACATCTTTATTGACGGATAGATCTTGATCATTGTTTTCAACAATTGTGGTGGAGAGATTGACAATGCTATCATTGTCCCCAATAGCAATTATCTTTTGATCAATCAGGTCTTGGATGATACTTTTTAGTCGAATACAACTTAATGTTGTGTGTCCCTTTGTTTTGTGATAATCACAATGGTGCTCCTCAGTATACCCTGGTGGTTTAACTAGTGGTTCTTGATAGTTCCCATAGATGGGGAGCTTGATGAGATTTTCTTGTACCAATTGTTGCAAGACTGATTCGATTGGTCTCCCAAGTGGTGTGTATTTTTGCTTGTTTCTTTGTGAGATTTTCACTTTAAGTTGACCTTGTGGTGATTGATTTTGGAGATGTGGTGATTGATCTTCGACATGTGGGGGTTGGATTTGTTGATGTGGTTGACCTTGATATCTAACTTCTTGACCTTGGATATATTGTTGTGGTTTTGGACACAACTCAATGCTTTGATGACATGGATTAACCAATGGAAGATTGTATTGATTTTGGAGTGAAGATATCTCTTGGCCCAATAGTTCAATTAGTTTGGCATGTGAAGCAAGTTGCTCTAGTGAAATTTGATCTTGATTTTGAATTTGACTCCCTTGATTCGGCTTTTGTTTAAGCAGATTTGGGATGTGTAGTTGTGTTTGATTTTGGACAATATTTTGATTTGTGATGATGGGTTGAAATTGACCATTGTTCATGTTTGGAATACTTGTGCTTGCTAAATTCTCATTTGGATTTGATGGGATGATGTTGTTCATTTGAAGGCTCATGCTTTGATTGTTCGGTCGATAGACTTGTAGGTTTGGACTTGGATTTATCATTGGGAAATGTGTTCCAAACTTTGACTTGGGCATACTCACATTTGTTGTACCATTGACATTTGTCAAAGGCAATGATCCCATGCATGGAATTTGATAATTGATAGGCATTGCAAGGCTTTGAAGATTCAACTGATTTGGATTACCCAAGATGTATGGATCAAGTTTATATTCCATGTTCTTCTTGTATTGAGATCTAGTTAGAACCATAAAATGGGGATCAATCTTCTAGAATATGGGAGATGAATCTCTTGATTCTTTGGATTAATCTTTATTTTATGGCCCAAAGTGAAAGTTTTTAGGATGATTTTTAGGATCAAAAGTGATGGTGATATGATGGTGATGTTTAAAGATGGATGTTATGGATGTTTTTGTCTTTTGATAAATCTTGAATGAAATACTAGGCTTTGGATTTTGGATTTTGAGATTTTGAGGTTTTGTCCTTGATCTTGATTTGGATTTTGATTTTGATTTTGAACAAAAAGGCCCTAAGATGTTTGATAATGATCTAAAGGATAGTTGTGTTCAAAGGATGATGATTGGGATATGTGTGAGGAGAAGGATGCATCTACCCACACCTACCCAAACAAAATGATTGTTTCACTAAGTATATGGAGAAGGATTCATCTACATACACTAAGCTAGACAAGATGATTTGGATGACTTTGACTAAGGATATGCAAAAGGATGCATTTACACATTCCTAGCCAAAGGTGTTTTGATAAATGTTTCAAGGACTTAGTCTCAATGATTTTGGTGTTTGCTTGATTTTGTCATAAAGCCTAGCACTTCAAGGATGATTTCAAGGTTTTTCAAAAGATGATTTGTGAGATGGATTTGATGTTTTGAAAAATGGATGAAAGAGGTTTGATTTGTTTTGATCCCTAGATGAACCTATAAAAGACACTTTGTGTTTTCCTAGACCTAGGTATTGAAGAGCATGCATATGCTTCCTAAAGACCTTTGTAACCAAGGAATGATTTGAACATTTTGGATTTCCAATTAATGATTTGTGCTTTTGGGATTTGGAGTCTTCAACACACATGAAAGTTCATTTTGCTTATCTTTGTTTAATGGCTTTATTTTACCAAAAACACTCTCTTTGATTAAAGTTTCAAACTAAGATGTCCAATTTCTTAATTTCTCTAAACCCCAAAAGATATTTTATGTGGAAATTCAATGAACTTAAGGCAAGGGTTTTCCTATTGTTTACTCAAGAAAACAAATTGAGGTATAATCCAATGCTTAGGAACCTCTATGGACATGAATCCCCAGGGAAAGCAGTAACATATGGATTGAGTCAATGATATTTTTCTTCAAGAGGGTTTGAAATTTTGAGAATCATGTTGAATGTTTGTTTGCAAAATGTTTTCGAATACAACACTGTGTTTTCAAACAAGCAATGTAACATCCTAGCCTAATGGGTACGTTTTTCTTAGTGGGCTTGCCTCATGCCCTTCATAGAAGAGATGATTTTACATGCAACCAAGGAAAAATATAGAGGTATGATGAAATCCTAACCTCTATATTTCAACCAAGATCGGACGTGGCAAGTAACTTCTTGGAATCTAAGTTCCAATGCACCACCTTGATAAACTCGCTCAATGGATAAATAGGCCACTACAAAACAAGGGTTCTAGTTCGGACTTTCCGTTCGTGGAGATTGACCCATACGGCAAGAGTCCCCTTTCGGATCCATCCTGTCAGAGCCAACCGCGTGATAATGGCGTTTAACCAATACCCACATTTATATCCCGGCTGGAAATACTCTTGGCTTTAGAGTGTTACCGGTTGAGTCGTTCCCTTGGGTGAGTACTTTTTCCCCAAGGTAGGCCCTCTAAGATAAACAAAAGCAAGCAAAAACACAATCCGTAACTTGATCAATCTTTGACGGCACAAAGAAAGAGAATATACGCAAAAATGCCCCTACTCACACTCGCACAAGATGTTCAATTTTTAAGCCGAAATTGAAGTGTTTCAAAGCAATAAAATGCATTTTGAGTGTTTCTCTTGCACCCTAGATCGCACGAAGCGCAAGGGGAGAGGATACGCACTCAAAAGACAAAATCACACAATTCAAGCACTTGTTCGTTTTATAGCCTTCAAAGCAATTGTGAGTTCGTTTTAAGCACCAAAATGAAGTGTGAGTTTGCTTGTTCAATTTTAGCCCAAAAGTAAAAGACTAGTCAGTTTGTAAGGTTCAATTTTAGCCCAACTTTGAAAGAAAATAATGATCTAGTTGGCTTAGGACAAAAAATTAAAGTGTGCGACAAAAGCTCAAAGCATTAAAAAATGCTTTATAAACTTTGAATTTAACGCTCCATTCTCCAAGATTTCTCCAAAGATTGCTTCTTGCAAACAAAAATCAGTTTTCTTTGCTTGTCCTTCACACCTTACGTTTTCCTGATGAACAAAAGGCAACTAAGTGAGAATCAAAATATTAAATTAAATTTGTTCTAATCATTGATTTCAAACAAAAGAATGATAAATAATAAAAACTCAATGATTTTTAGGTTAATAATGAATCACCACCCTTTCACTGTATTAAAGTCTTTAGGTAAAAAGTTTGGTCAAAAACCAATGTAAACAAATATCTTATTAAGCAAAGATTTTGGTCCTTTTGACATGATGACACCTTGGTCTTCTTTGACTAAACCTGCAAAATGAGTTAGAGCAGCAATGTTAATAAATAGTAAGACTTTCCCATTCAGCCAATCATAAGGATAAAAACAACAATATGAATAAGACAAACAACGATATTAAAAGCTTGGATGATGATCCTCTAAGAGCCTGCCCCAAGAATGATCCATTTTACATAAATAAATTGTTTATTCTTCTTAGGCTATTTCGTTGTTTGTATTGAACACATCTAGTGGCAAGTTGGCGTGCAACTTCCTTTCAAACATGCAGAGTACCTTCAGGAAGAATGCGTAACTAGAGAAGGCGTGTAATTGACATGTGTAAAGCTTATAAAATGGCTTTGTTGAAGAGGATTTAAAAGCATTAAATCGAATCCATAAATAGCAACCACCCGTATATATAAAGACTTCAAAGTGATGCAGTTGGAAAGTATAAAACTGTAGTCAACAATCTTAGCATCAAACTATTCCCTTTAGTCAAGCGAATGCAAGATCTCAGCCGCTGATCTCTTAAGCTAGTCTTTGTGGTCATTAGGATAGGGTGATGTAGATCGACCTTCATAAATGCCAATAGCTTTAATGGGCGTTGGGTGAGGCACGTGGTATTTAAAGCTGCTGCTAATAACTCGTACAACTCGGGCTCCCCACCATATTCACTGTCATAGCCAACAATCGGCTACAAGTCATGGCCGACAGATTGATCAATCGGGATACCTGTGATCTATGGATAATCTAAACCTTCGCAGATTCTGCTAAGTATTTGAATCGGATAGCGTCCCAGAACTATAAGGGTATTATAATAAATGAGATCACATAAAATCCGGGATGAGTGCGTTGAAAGCAGATTGAATATAGGATTCAATCAATAGAACAAACACAGAAAATAGGTATTTGCAATTATGTTCCACCCGTATCTATCTGATCTTCAAAATCTACGCATATGACCACCTAAAACATGGAGATCTGGACCGATACCTGGGCATTTAAAACTCATACTTCTAACCTTTATTCGATGCAGAAGTGGTTACTCTCGATGCTAACTAATATGGGACACAGAGAGACAGACTAAGTAATCAGCAGACATGAAGTTGAATTCTTTTGGACAGGGTGTGGGCGTTTGATATAGACACCTATCAACGCATAATGAGATGGAGATATCTGCCAATTCCTTGAAAGATTATGCTTCAGTACAAATCCACGGGGTCTAGAGATTACCTGGCGCGTTTATTATGGCTCATCATGAACTTTCAAACTAATGCAGTTGGTAGGTAAAAACAAAAAGTTGCATTCTGCGTGATTATGTATCTTGTTCCATTACATTGTCTGTGTGCTTGAATCCTAATGTGGCTACAGCCCATACACACTTTTGGCATCCTCTGAGTGAGCAGATTTAAATCATACTGAGCTTCTATTTTCAATCTACAGATGGAATCCTAACTAGGAAGAGAAGCCATGGCTACAACATAAACACTAATGAGATGGACCACACACCGGCTTTCCAATGTTCTTCCTCACGATTTTTTGGATCTGCAAATGCTAGTAGGTGTAAAGCATTGTTCTCAACCTTTGCTAGTATCCTCGCTACCTCATGTGAAAGCATAGACAAGGCGTTCAAACTGCTTTGACAAAATCTAGAAGCATAGACAAGGCGTGCAGACTGTTTTCTTTTGACAAAATGTGGAAGCATAGACAAGGCATGTGGACTGTTGACAAAATGCCTCAAAAGAAATATGGTCTCAGAGAATGCAATGATTGCGTGATATGCACAAAATGGATTTGCAAGAGGCTTTAGAAACTTTTAAGCAGACGCCATTAGCAGGTGTAAAGTTGTATCCTCAAACCTTTCTCACACCCTACCTTCCTTACAACTAGACCTTTCAAAGATCTTTTCTAGCTATCAAAATAATGGGAGGCAGTTTTAATGAAGACAATGGGCGTGAAATCTAGCTACTCAATATTTTGTACCAACGTCCTATAGTATATGCCAAAAATGATTGCTTTCAGATTGATGTGTATGCAAAATAAAAAAAGGCATGATATTATTGTAGGTCTACACGAAGTAGAAAATGATTCTAGAAAATAAAAGCCAATGTGTTGAGCAAGTGAAATACACAGGATTTTTTTTTCTTCTCCTAAGCATAGAGTAGATGGCAGATGAAAAAAAATAGATTGCAGTTGTATTTGAATAGAATGCCTCATTCTAAAATTGTATGCATGCTTTCAAACTATTTTATTACAAAACCCAAAAAGAAATAACAGATATATGTATGCTTTTTAAATCTGGATGTGCCTAAAACAGATCTATTGTAGAGGCTTTAGAAACTTTTATAAATGCTATGTTAATAAACAGTTAAAAGTAAATCAATGCATGACAAATGTGAAGAAAATCAAGGTGCCCTCCTTCTAGCGCCATTTTGTGGACATCAAATCTGCAAATGGTTAACAATTTTAACATAACATCGTCATGTTAGTCCTTTGCAAAACATTAGATTTGAAATCCCTGTGAAATACTTGACTATGATGAAACATGCAAATTAGATAAACAAAGATAATCAAATGTAAGCATATAAAAGCATAGTCAAAACTTTATTCCATAGTGGATTGGTGTTACATGTGCTAGTAACCCTTTCCCAACCCTTGATTAATAAGCTTAGATGATGATGATAAGATGGACAAGATTAGCTCTTCATTGAAGAGAGTAACCTTGTATGAGATTGGAGATGAAAATGCTAAGATTGTGGAGTGGATGAACAAAATCAGTTCTCAAACCAAGAGAGTGACTTTGCATAAAGATTGTGGAGGATTTGCTCAAAGATGAAGCACCTATTTAAGGATTTTCAAAATGCTAAGTGTTGAAGAGAGACCAATGTGGGACAAAGATCAAGCCAATAAGATAAGGCCACTTGTCAAGTGATGAGTGGTCAATGGATGTGCAAGATTTGGGAAGAGTGCCCATGAGGGGAAAATTTGAATTCAAATTTTGCAATAAATGTTGAGTTTGACCTTTGGAAGGGGACATGTAAGAGACATGTAAGGCCTCATAAATGCTCTGTTGGGTGTACATGTCCACTTGGGGAGATTCAAACTTGGAGAATATTCTTCCTTTATGCCAAGTTGAAAATAAAGATTTTGATAAATCAATTAAATGCAATTTCATGTGCAAGTGGCCAAATCTAGAGAATGCAAGTGGGTGAGATTAACATTAGATTTAATCAGGATTAATTAGCTAGGATGATGATTAGGCTGATTTGACTAATTTGACTTGATTTAAGGATTTAAATCAAATCAAAGGGAGATGAATGATGATCTAAGATTTAATTAAATAAATGATTGATTTATTTAATCAAAGAGATGATGATAGGATCAATTTTGATTTATTTGATTTAAGTTGATGAATTTACCCTGATGAATGGATGAGTGTGATTTTGATCAAATGCATAATGCTAATTTTGCATGTCTACAGCAACAATCAAAGATCTATTTCATCATGTCAAAGGCATAGTGCATCATGCATGTTGTTGAGCTAATATGTTGATGTAGCATTGGAGATCCTATTCAAGCATTATTTTGTGTCAAATTCTACGATCGAGATCTACATACATTGAGGCCACTTCATGCGAGATTGTTGATTTGTACTCAAAGGCTCAAATGAAACGTGATCCATCCTTTCACTATCTTTCCTAGTTATGAGAACATCTTAGAGCAAGAGAATCAAACCATTGACACAATCCTTAATATTACCTTGCCTATCTCAAACCCTATTATCTCACCCATTTGTGAGGATGATATGATACAAGAGGATACAAGCAGAGATAATCATGAAAACCATAATTTTTCTTCTCTCGATACCTCTCCTATTCGTGATGAAGGTGTCTTGGTGAAAGAAGATACAATCATTGAGAATCTTGAAATTCTTGTTTGTCTCTCCCCTCCTCTCTCTTGGGAAGATATTATGAAACAAGAAGATGAGATCATTGAAACATTCCTTAACACTACTATACCTAGTCTCCATTCATCTCCCAACACCTCCCCTACTTGTGAGAATGCTTTCTAGTGAAAGAGGATACAATCATGAACGATCATGAAAAACACATTTGTGAGGAGGATATGTTGATGTTAAGATATCCAATGATTGAGAGATATGACAATCCTACCTCTCCTACTTGGGAAGACATTATAGGACATAGGGATGTAATTATAGATAACCATGACAATCAAATTTTTTCCTCCCCTAATATCTCTCCTAGATGCAAAGAAGATAGTTTGGTGTTAGAGGATACAATTATTGAGAGTTGTGAGAATTTTGTCTCTCCCTTTCCCAATGTCCCTACCATTTGGGAAGATCTATTTGAATGAAACAATCCAATCATTGGTAAACGTGAAAATCATAACTATTCTTCTCTTGATGCCTCCCCTTTTTGTGGTGAAGTTACTTTACAAAATCTAACCATGGAATGTGATGAACCTATTGTTTTCTCCACTCTTCAAAGCTCTCCTACTAGGGTAGATATTATGGCACAAGAAATGAGACATTAGAGAAAAAGGATGAAAGCATGGACAATCATAACAATCAAATTTGGGCACCTCCTAATATCTAGATACTAGTTGTGAAGAATATATTTTGATGTTAGAAGATCCAATCAATGAGAGCCATGGGAATCCTATTTGTCTCTCTTCCCCTAGAGAAAATATTATTGAACAAGAGAATTCCATCATTGATAAGTAAGAAGATTCAACCATTGATAACTCCCTTATGATGAAGTCATTTTCAAAGAACCAACATTTGAATGTCATGAACATCTAGTTTGTTGCTCTCCTAAAAACTCTCCTACTAGGGAAGATATCATGGTGTGAGAAAATGATAACATTGACACATATCTTTCAAACAATAGTAATGAGGCTTCCTTAGATGAAGATGATGAAGTGACATTAGACGTCCCTTCACTAAGAGATCATGAAAATAAGGATAAGTCTTTTGAGGTTATGAACATTAGGACTACCTCGAGTCCTCTAATTCTTAGACCTCCTACAATCCTTTAATTATTGGACCACCTAAGCCTCAACTTATAATTTATCCACCCTCACAACAACCACAAGTTAAAAATTAACCCGTGCTTATCTTAGAACCACCTAAAAGGAAACTCAATAATGATAATGTTTTGCAAAAATGAAGTTACAATACCATTGCTCATATATATAACAAAGTGTATACAATCAAAGCTGATGTTGAACCAGATAGTTTGCTCATTGAGAAAAATAAGGAAAATCCTTTGAAAACATTGATGTCAACTATACAAGTGGAACCTGTGCAAGAGAAAGAAAATTAAAAAACTATTGAAGAAGTCATAAAGTTATTAGAAAATGCTTGGGGTTCTTTTGATTCCATATCGACATTAATGGGGGAATACAAGATCATAAAAAAAGATTCTGAAAAGGAAAAGAAAAAATGGTAATGTCAACACAAAATTTGAAAGCATCCACCTCAACCACTTTAGAAAGAAGAAAAAAATTACAGAAAAAACTTTGATTAAGTTGATTATGAATAACCACCGAATCCGAAAGAAATGAAAAAGCTTTATGCAAGAGGTTATGAGTTCTTATGAAACAACTTGGTTATAGTGGAAAAAATGTGGTGCTAGAGAACAAGGTATCCATGTCCCTATAAAGCCTTACACAAAAGAAACAACTAATGGTTTTAGTTATTGTCCTTCGAAAGAAACAAAAGCATCAAAAAAGCCTTCACTCAATATCAACACTCTTACAAAGGATTCTTCTAAGACAACTTTAACTTTGGTGCATCCTGAACTGATAGATACTACATGTGGGAATATCTCATTAGATATGCATCAAGTTGATAATTTGTTTACTCATTATAATCAATAACAATAGTTGTTGCTCCTTTCCATGTGATAGTTGTAGGATCATAAGAATACTTACTATTGCATGTTTTACATTCATTGTAAATCATTTCCTATTTTGTGATACAAAACATCATAAAAAAAGCCTCACAGTCAGCAGTTCAAACTAGACTACCCAAACAAAATAGCAATGAGAAACAGGCCTCCTAGTCAGTAGTTCAAACCAAAACTAGGCCTATAGGCCACCCAAAAAAAGAAAAAAAGAAAGGAAACAATAAACAGTAACCAACTAGAAGCATATAAAACTAAACAAGAACATGCCCCAAAACTAAGAAACATCATAAATAGACTATTCCTTTTGATAGATAATCATGTCCCATTCCCTTTTTAATAGGTCCAAATCATTCTTCCATAGGTCCTCTCCATCTGCAACATTGTCCTCAATTGGCATTTCTACTTCTTGTGTTTCTTCCATTCTTTTTTTCATTTTCCTTACCTTTAACAAACCATACACTATCCTAAAGATTGCTCTATTCATTATACCATGGGTAATGGAAATCAAACTATTGAAAGCATTATCCAACCTGTTGAATTTATCCTACAGAGAGTTGATTTGGTTCTTATATTGCAAGAGGTTCTTGTTTTCCATTTCCCCCTCATCATTAGAGCTAGTCGTTACCTTCACACTTTCTTCATCTTGGACCTTGTTTGTGCCTTCAGCATCTTCATTCTCTTCCTCAGAATCCTTAACCTCTTCCTAATCCTCAATGCTAGCTATGTCATCTCTCGAGTCCTCCCCTAACACCACTTCCAATTCTTTTTGGATTAGGTCTAAGGTCTCCTCCTGCATAGGAATATATTCTTCATCTGAAGACCCTTCTTCTTATTCTTCAAAGGACAACATTTTCCTTTCAGGTTCTAACCAGCCAGTCTAGTTGATCTTCTTTCCCCTTTTCCACTACTAGAATCCTCAACATAACCTTCCTCCCCTTCATTAGTAATTTCTATAGTTACCTTATTGGTAATCCTTAAGACATCTTGATTGAGGCCTTTGTGTTTAGAGCTAGAAGGCTTAACCAGAAATTTTTTTTCTTGAGGGGGGACAAGAATGTTTCTCCCCAACATTGGGGATTTTAAAAGATGAGGATTTAGCCTAGGAATTTTTGAATTGAGAGGGAGGAGTAGACTAATCATTTTCCACAGAAGGATCATTCAAAGAAAAAAAAGGAGAGGGATCATCCTTTAACAAAGCAACAAAATTTTGGGTGCCCAATTTCGGCTTCTTACTTGTGCTAGGGTTATGTTGGGGCAAATAGGGTTGGTTATTCAAGGATTTAATTTGAAGGGGTTGCATAGCATTCATGAGGATTAAGGGAAAAGACATTATTGTAAAGTCTTTGAATCAATCCTTGATGTAAAGGGGGAGAGGCTCCTTTAGCCTTGCATTATTGTAGCAAAGAGGGTAGGAAATAGGGGATGTTGATTCTTTATGTTCTCCTAATATGGTTTAAAAATGGAAAATGGTAACCATGCATAGTAGTGTATCTACCTTCTAAAGTAAATTACTTCATAATGTAGACACTTACCAGGCCATAAGAGCCAAAATTTTCTCATAGTCATAACCATTCTAGCATCTTTTCAACTTCCCATCCCCTTCTAGAAAGTTGTCAATGAAACACTAATAGTTTGCATTACTAACTTTGGAAACTTTTAGGCCACGACACTCAAAACCCTTTTCTTCAACAATTAACTTAGGGGTAATTGTGAAGCAAATGCTTCCAATCTTTACCTTACCTCCCACCATGAATTGAAGAATTTGAAGGTCAAGTCATTAAAACCTTTCATTTCTAGGAAAAAAGGAGTCATGCCTACCTCTTTGAAAAGTTTCCAAAGTTCCACATTCTATCTCAGAGGCACACAAGACAATGGTTTTAATCTCTTTCTAGGTCCCCCCATCTCCATTCTACAACTTTTTTTTTCTTTACAATTTTGTCTCTACTATGGTGGCTACACACCCACAATTGCTCACAGCCAAATAACAAGAATAGCTTCTACAAGCTCTGTAAATAGAAGTGGTGTTTTGAACAAGCACAACCCTTATAAAAAAACTAGATTATTATCACCTTTCTTCTAGAAATCTCTCCCATTATTTTTAATAATTCAATAATCTGAAATTGAGACCATTTCAATCTCAAGCCAGAACATTTTGATCTTTGGACAAGACTCAGATTATGTGTAAAGTATATGCTCACCTTGCAAATAAATAAAGGCTTTTAAATTTAATTTTCCATTAAGGAGATGAAAGATGTGATGTACCAATCAATGGATATCATAAAAATGATTCGGCGTACCTCCTTTTTATTACACCAAAAGCCATTGAGGATAAAAAATATTGATACACATGACTTTTAAATTATTATTTGTGTGCTTAGTCATATCAATACCATCCCCAACTTTAATATACACCACCTTAGAATAATTATTCCTTAGATTATTATTTCTTGTGTATTTAGTCATTTCAAAACCGTCCCTTTCATTGAAGTACACCTCCTCTAAATTATTTTGATTTAAATACTTTGTCTTTTCTAGGCTCTCCTCCTCCTACAAATTGTTCCAAAGGAAAAAAAAATATGAGAAAAATTAAACAACACATGGCATAAAATTTTTGAAGGGTTGACCTGGAGAAAGCCACCTATTCAAATCTCATTCCTTGCCTTATTTTGACACATCTTCATTAAATATATGAATTCAAAATTAAAAAACAAGTGGCAAAAAATAGGCTATAACTTGGCTAACAAACAAGTCTTATCCCAAAGAAACTAGATTATCTATTACTTTCATTATAAGAAGCGAAATGAACTTATAAGTCTTGTAGAAAAGAGACAAGTTGTAGTGGAGATGAGTGCTTTGGAGGACATGAAGATGATGGAGGTGATGAATAGTGAAGACAAAAATGTTACAGTTGAAGGTGAAAGAGAAAAGACTGCAGCAGCAAAGGTAAATTTTGATTGTTGTAATTGTGAAGAACGTGTTAATTTGCATTCATTCAAGTTTGATGAAGTAGAAAGTATGGAGGTGTTGAGGGTTGAGGTGCATCCCAGGTAAACCCATCATGTTGGTATGGAAAGAAGAAAGATTGAAGAAGAGAACATAGGTGTAAAAAAAGGAGTAGTAAAAATATTTAATTTCCATAATTTTGTTGTCACTAAAGGCATGAGTGTAGTGAATGAACATTGGTTAAAATGTTCTTGGAGTAGAAGGATGGATTGTAGTGGTTTAATTCCCACAAAGGTGGAAGATAACAATGGAATTTGGTGGAGATGGTTGGACTATGGTGGGAAGGATCCCACAAGTAAAGAGAATGAAGGATGCATTAGGCAGAGGTGGATGGTTTGCAGTGGGTTGAGCCAGAAGAGAGTGTGATAGGAAGGTTGAGAAGAGGATGGCATGGGAGAGAGAGTCAAATCATGATGGGAGAAGTTCCACATAGGGAGATGACAATGAAGATAAAATCTGGTGGAGGAACATGGTGAGCATTCTGACAAAGTGTTGGAAAAGAAGAAAAATCTACATGGTACCATCTTAGAATTGGAGTATGTTGCAAGTTGCTTACAAATTCATTTTGTGAGTTTATGCTCACACAATTCTTACCAGCTGTGATTGATATAGGAGCATTCGGGTCCATAGGCAATCAACATCAACCAAAAAAATGTAGTTTGGCTTTTTTGTTTCAATTTTCGTCTAGAGGTGTGATTTTGATGATTTGCAGACAATTGTTTAGAAGTCATTTTTTCCAGTAAAATATAAAATGCTAATCTATATGTTGTGGGATCAATTTCATTAATTAGTGAATTCATTTGCCAAATTATAAAAGGCAAAGTAAATTCCAAATGTATTTCCCATATTTTAATTATCTTTTTGAGCTTTGTGGAAGAATGGCAAGGGGTGTTTGTTCTAGAGAAAATAAAATGCAAAATCAAAATAAATTTGATTCTTTTAAGATTTCTTGGGAGAGGAGATGGAGAGATAAAAGGAAAAAGAGACAAAAGGAAAAGGAGGAATGTGAATAGCAGATTTTTTGGGGCAAAACTTTGTAGGTGGAGTTGTGAAGAAGGGGAAAAGTGAAGTTGGATGCCTCAATTGTGCGGGAAGGATTCAAACAAAAATAATAATAAGTTAGATTTGATACAACAGGAGGGGATTGTGCAGAGGTTAGAAGGAATATGGAACTATAATAAAAAGATGGGATAGAAGTATAGGGTCTAGAGTTATAGGAATAGAGATAGTTGCAAGGAAGAAAAACTGCAATTGTTACAAGAAGAAAATTTGTAAATTCAAATGCAAATAAGTATGCCTATAAGTTGATCACAATCAATAAAATTGATTTGAAATAGACTTATGTATGTCAATTTGAATTTTCCAATTGAATTGATAATTGGAGTAAAAATTAAATTGCTTGATAAAAGAATGAATGTGTGTGAGTTGAAGTTTGAAGTGTTTGGTTGCAAGGGTGGGCTACCTGGCAAGGTGCTTTGTCCTTGAGTTGCATCATGATACCATGTCAATTTCTAGTAAAAGGGAAGTGTGGGAATGCTAATTACCAAATGAAGTATGTAAATAAACCTAAGAGTTGTGTTTTTCCAAGTATTAAAAACCATGTTATCTTTCATGATAATGGGCTAATCCTTTAGGGTTAGATTATTTCTCTTTTCCAAGGGTATGGACCTTTTAATGGAGAAAAGTGGAAGGTAATGTTTATTCCCATCTTAATTTTTTACATGGAATAATGTGGCATAGATTTTTAGGTTGGACCTATATTTGTATCAACCTCCTTATATTGTGTACTAGAACTAAGACTTAATACAAGCTTTTACTTATAATTGCATAATAACATTAGGGAGAATGACTTCTTGGACTGATACTAGAATAATACATTACTAAACCTATTTTAATGTTGTAAATTGATACTCCTAGCAATCCTCCTCAAACTAGTGGATAAGAGCTTTATATGACTATATGATGTTTATTGACCTCTTAAGTACAATAACCCCAATAGGATAACTATTGTGGGAACTAAGGAAGGGGTATTGTGATTGTGTTTGGTGATGGCATGTTATGTAGGAATCATGGATAAGGCAAGGATACACCTATGTAGTAAGACCTATGAGATACTTGTAATATTGGAAATATTAGATGTAGCATTACATTGAGAATATATCAAGATTCATGTAGTTATGGACCATTTTGGAAACTCTATTGTAGTGGCAATACGTGCAATAAATTGCTCTATTAACATTTTATCCCTATTGCTTAATGAAATAATAAGACATGCTATATGATTCTAGAATGGTATTTGGGTATTGGGGGTAAGGAATTTCATATGATTACAAGATATCTATTGACCCTTTGAGTAGAAAAACACTCAATACTAAACCTATTTTATGAATTACAAATGGAAGTGCCTTCCTATTGGGTTTGTGTGAACCAAGGTAGTTTAGTGTTGCGTAATAAGTCTAACCCCCTATGTTGATAAGACAAACCTTGCTTATGGGAACCTGTGTGTAGGTCCTTTAAGAAACCATGAAAGGAGAACTATGTGTGACTTTGATCTATTTGGGGAAGTAGGTACGTAGGCAGTCCTTGGGTGAAGGATTCCCCTATGACCTCAAGTTTGTAGGGAAGGACCTAGGGGGATAACTCCCAAATTTTGGGGTTGTTCACAATTGGGCTTCAAATGAGGTCGAAATGGGTATTAGATGGTTACAGAAGAGTTAAGAAAACCTAATAACTTGTATTTAATACATAATGTGTTTCTAAATAGTAAGTTGAATGAAGGGAATGGATCACTACTTGGTAGTAGTTACATATTGAGTTGAGCTCATCTTTGTGTTGGTTCTAAATGATTCATTTTATGTGTTGAGAAAATTAACCTCATACTTATATGACTATGTATAGGCTCCTAAAACAATCGATTGTGATCTACTTATTCCTAGTTAGGAATGTATTTTCCAGTTATAGTGCTAAGTTGGGTACAAGTGCTAACTTTTACAGCAACAGGTGAAGGACCCTATAAGAGCATAGGTAGAGGTGGTAATCCTCTAACATGTAGGCTATTCCTATCCATCAAAGGTGATCACCGATGGAAAAATCTTGACCCGCTTAGAGATAAGCTTATCCATGTTTGAGATTAACAAGAGTCAAGGAGCATACTATGCTAGTGAATTGTTAGTCGTACCACTTGGATAGTGGGATGGATTTTCCAGGAGCATGTGGGCCTTGTGGTCAACGGCATGCTGACAATGCATACCCCATGTTCTTGTAGAGGCCTAGATAGATTCCGCCAAGAGCATGTGGGCCTTGGTGCTAGTGGCATGCCGACAATGGACATCCAGTGTACGCTAGAGAGTTGCATGGTTTTTTTCCAATGGCATGTGGGCCTTCACGCTAATATCATGCAAACGATGGACCACCTTGTTTTCTCTGTTGTTTGATGGACTATATGGAAGAGAGTTTTTTATGAAGAATAGGTAGGTAACAGTTGGACCAACCTCATATTACAGATTTGGCTTATGCTGATGTGGAAAATGGTATCTTAGATTATCGAAGGTCAATAACATCTTGGGATCATGAAGTGATATGAACGTATGTGTAATCAAGTGTGTTTATACACTAATGCTTCCCTGAATGATTGTGTAAATGGCCTAGGGTTGTGCACATTGATATATTGGTGCCCTTACTAGAGATGACATTATGTAGCATGGGAGGCTTGATTATTGTCATATCAAGCTTATATGATTGTGAATTAAGTAGTGGGTTTATGCATGGAATAGGTTGCATCATTTCCACTTTACTTGTTCTTTATGTGAACATGTGATGTATTGTGTGGATTTTCACATTGAATATATGTGATGTATGCTCAAGCTAGTCACTATTGTAATGTGATGTACATATGAGCTTGTCACTAATGTACTTGTGATGCACATGCTACTATTATGTGTGTATGAGCTAGTCACAATGATACGGTGATATGCGCATGAGCTAGTCATGAGTTAGTCACTATTGTACTTGTGATGTGTATGAGCTAGTCACCTTATGTATATGTGATGTAAGCTTGAGACAGTTATTGTGTATGTGATCTTGGGATTATGGGATGACGACCCCTACATAGTGTGCATGTTGTACACTAATAATTGGTTATGTTTGGTATGGAACCAACACCTAACGAAAAAATATTATTCTATTACAATTGTCTGAGTTGATAGCTTACGCTTAATGAATAATCATTGTCTAAAGGTGAGATCAAAGATCTCATACAAGAGGAGAGAATGAACTCTCTCCAACATTGTTGGGTGAACTACGAAGCCTCTTCCACAAGGGAATACATAGGCATGGTCATCATAAAGCCTTGAGGTTTAGGTCTAGGTCTAGGAATTTCCTTAACCTCAAGAGCTTACCACTCCTATATGTAAGCATATAAGTGGCAATATCAAGTTGATGCCACCATAGTGAATGAAGAATTTTTGGAGCTAGATGGAAGATGCTCAAATGATTAAGTTTGATATTTTTTATGAATTGATAAAAAAAATGTAGCAACCAAGGGACAGTTGTTACAATAAAACCCTGTTTGAAGTAATAAAAAAGAGGTCAATCACTAAAAACCTTGCGAGCATGTTCCTCTATCTACAAGCCAAATTCCAACACAATGCATTATGCCATGAACAATCTCTTTTGTGAAAAAAAAAATCTATTGATATCACAAGCCTATCATGAAATCAATGACATCTAAAACTTAAACCACTAGAAAATCACATTATGATGTGTTATTATATACCATACCTACAATAATCGCTACATGGCTCAGGCACCTTTAGTTCAATCTCGTTGACAACAAGACTACACAATCTATTTCCAGATTTTATACTTTTTGCATTTGGCATTGACTATAGCTGCAGTGCAACCCTTCTTCATTTTTACAACTATCTTTTCTTTGTAGTTCTTCCCTCAAGACAGTCCCAAGAACTTGGAGTACATATATTATCTCGCATTTCAACCTAAGTACCTACAACCATTTCTGCTATGACATGAGGTTTTCTCAACAGATTAAGCAGTAACCGCAAGGTTCTAGTCCCAGTAAGGATGACACTTACTCGCAAAATCAAAAGGTGTAATGCAAAATTTTTGAGATTATCAGCTCGCCATAACTTTTTTGAAGATGTTTTCATCAGGTAG
This sequence comes from Sequoia sempervirens, assembly GCA_007258455.2. NCBI lineage: Eukaryota > Viridiplantae > Streptophyta > Pinopsida > Cupressales > Cupressaceae > Sequoia > Sequoia sempervirens. Next base: position 56,682 of record VDFB02259396.1, read on the forward strand.
ACAAATGATATGGCAACGAAGGCTCGGACCATTGCAAACTCCATCAGGTTCTTCCAATATCACAATCGTAAGAACACACACTCCATACAAATATTAATGAAATGAATATATAGACATTGTTTCTGTCATGATTAGAAAGGAGAATTACATAAAGTAGTCCTAGTTTAGCCTGCAAGGCTCATGACCCATAACTAAGAAGTGCACTTTTCTTGTGATGCATCCCATACAAGTGTGATCTTGCCACGTATAGTTTGTGCTACAAAGTAATTAAATTCGGATTGTTATTCAAAGCATGACAACTGTAGTAAGGATATGACACTCATTAAGTGCTTATGTTTCTTTTTTCTAACTATGCTCCCTTTTTATTTTAAACTTTAATTTGGCAAAGGCAAAGAAATTGTCAAATCACAATAAAGACTTACCATACTTTCATTTTAGCATCTTTGGTTTGTAAAATTTATTTGATTTGGTTAAATATTTAAAATTGGTGAATTGTAAAAAAAAACAAAAATTGATAAGGGAATTAGAAAACAATAATTATAAGTAAATTGTTTATATTATAGGGAAGAGGGGCCAGTAGTTGAACGGACTAACTTTGTAAGCATGTAGTTGTTGCATGAAATATTGTAGGATCTCCATTATTTTTTTAGAAATGTGGATTGGCCTCCTATCTATCTACAACGAAGGTTTGGAGGTGTAACGCATCACACAACTTGTCACATCCACACATCTACTGCGAAATGTCCCAAAATTGACTTTTTAAAGATATGGCTGAAACTTAATCATAATATCTCTAATAGTTGAACCAAAATAATATCATTTTTTTAATAGACTATCATATTTTAAATAAAAATATAATTTATATGCAACCTAAATGGACTAAATACCTATTGGTAGCCATAAATATTTATTATCTCTTAACTTCTATATACGACACACATGGACCAATAATCGAACATTAAATTTTTTTGACAATCCTTCACATTTCATGAACAAATAAAAGATATTTATTGTTCTCACCTTTTATATTGTGATAGGACAAACTTTTAATATGAAATAATCTAATGTATTTACATTGCTACCCCAATAGTTGTATACATGAGAATCATATTTTTTCACTATGAAAACAATACTTGTTTAAATGAACCCCTTATTTTATAAGCATCACGCTTATTTCACTCGTTAATGAGCACCTAGTGGATGGTTATGATATTTTATTTGAAACAAAAAGATATTTATTTTACTTTTTAATGAATGTATTTATGTGTTTTTACATAACATTCATAAGTATAGGTCCATCTTGACCAACATTTAGTTATTTTTTTATTTACTTATGGACTAATTATTGACAATATATAATATAAATATGTTGCAAGACTAGATATTATAAACACAAGTGTTATAACAACTGGACCCTGTTCAACTATTGACCCCTCTCCCTAATATTATTAATTAAATATTATCAATATTTTCTATAATTTTTATTTTAAAATATTTTTATTAATATTAATTGTCATTTCATTCATCATTAAATAATTCAGACATTTTCAAAATATTCAATTACAATATCAAATAATCAAAGATAATCAATTCAGAAAGAATTTATTCATCAATAATTGTCCACTTTTCACATTCAACAACACAAAACAAATACTATTACATACCGCTTATGTAACTATTATAGTATCATGTTAAACTATTATTAACCAGCTCCTTAATTAAATCTCAAATAACTGTATATTTAATCCTTTACAAAAAAGTATCTAGATTTTGGAGCATATGTTAATTCCAATTTTCTCCCATTTTTACTGTACAAATAAAATATTTAGTATTAGTTCGTGTCAGCATCTTATTATAGTCTTAAGGAAATTAAATGTAAATCTTTACTGGAATGAAAGTAACTCACATGAGAAAGCAAATAATGAAGGAAGTATACTTCGTTATGAGGATAATTGAAATGTACTTCGGTTTTATAATTAAAGAAATCCATTTCTTATCAAACGAGTCATTTCCCTTGCAGAATTGCCTTAAAGTGGTCAAATTTCCTGTCAAAAGTATTGTTTGTTCAGGAGGTTGTACATACACTCCAAGCTCTATCCAGAACGAAAGCTAGATTTATGCAAAAAGCAATCCCCAAAGAAATGTGATGATACACATCCTCGTATAGTTCACCAACAAAAGCTAAATTTATGCAAAATCAATCCCCAAAGAAATGTGATGATGCACATCCTCGTATAGTTCACCAACAATCCTTTTTATTATAGACAGGGCACTTTCTCCTTCCTCTACTTTCATTGTTACTGTACAGACCTTTTTTTTTCGGCCACCACTCACAAACATAATAGGGTACGCAATGAAATCTCGACCATACTCCACATTCTTTGGGCCTGTAAGTACAATTGTAACTATCCATTCTCCTGGTTCTAGCGTGCCAGATATACTATCGGAACCAAGATGAATAGTTATACTCTTTCTGGGTGATGAGGTTTGAATCAACAAGGTTATGATGATTACACTTAACGGGTGTGGTATCTTCACTGGTAACTCGGAATTGTCATTTCCCTTTCTGGGAAACTCAGCCACTGCGTCGGCACTGCTTATAATGCCAGAGAAGAGATGTCTATTTAAAATTGACTCTGCTCCATCAATTGCTCTTCCAATCAGAGTAATAGCCTTCGACGGCAGATTCTAATTTGGAAAAAATATATGCATAAGAACTTAACAATGATTGAAAGAGGAAAAATATTTTGAGATCGTCTCAAAGAGAAAGTTTTAGATAGAGCTTAAGTCAACAATGAACAAAATTGATTGTCAAAATGAGAAATTTTATCTGTTAGAAGATGGGTTTTGGATACCTTCAATCTCTGAATGCGATTCCATATGCCTCCATTTGACACCGTACAATGGAGGGTCTAGATTGGACAAAAAATTAAAGTGCGTTAATAATTAGTGCTCTAGAACATTATATATTCGAGGGCCTCTGGAATAGAAAGGTTAAATAAAACTGAAATCAACTATTAATAAACTTGATCTTGATTGCACATCAAAATGAGAAATATAGTATCTGGTACAAGATGGATTTTGAATACCTTTGGTTTCAGTTTGCGATTCAATACGTATTCAGTAGGGGAAAATTGTCTATTTGAAAGATGCAGATATTCCAAGTCTTCATTTCCATTAACTGGTAGCTTCAAACTGTCCTTCACTTGAATGGAGTCCAAGGAACTCTGAAGTGTAAGACCTGGTAACTCTTTAAGCTCTGGACAATCATGTATGATCAATTCTGCAAGCTTTCCTTGCTCCAAGTTCCCTGAGAGGCTTCTCAATTTTCTACATCTACTCAACTTCAGAGATTTCATTGATTTTAACCACCATAAATGCACTTCATTTAAATCTGGCATGGAATGAAGAACGAGATTTTCAAGGCGGGGACAATACTCTCCACTAACTACTACTTTCGATGCCAAAGCTACTCCATGGATTTCTACACTCTGAAGCTTATGCATGCATCTGGCTGCAGTATACTTATACTTACTTTTTGGGTATCCACTACTGATCAAAGTCAATTCCCCTTCTAATTTATATCTGTCTAAAACCAATCTTCTAAGATTACTGAGTTTTCCAAGAGATTCGGAGAAGGACATCCCATCAAAGATGAGCATTTCTTTCATCGGGTCTCCTTCTATTACTAGTTCTTCCAAATTATTGAACATTCCTAATTCATATGGAAAGTTTGAGAATTGGGTTTGATAAAGCAGCAGCTCTTTCAACTGGGATGGGACCTGAAATTTACAATAAGTTTGTGCTGAACAGTTATTCTACAATTGCAAGAAGCGTTCACAAAACGAAAAAATCTAGAATACATTCTCTAATATTAAATAGACTAAATTTTCGATAAAGAACAATATACCTGTCCATCTTCCTGCAACAATCTCCGGAAATCTCCGTTGATGATTCTTAAACACTGTAAGTTTTGCAGAGGAATCCATGATGGAATGCTTATAAGTTTACACCAATTGAGTTTAAGCTCAATCCATAGTAAATCAGTTAATGCCTGCTGACAATCATCTGAATTTCCCAAGAAGTATGTAATTTCGCAACCCAAGGATGAATAAAAAATTGAACTGAAACACCTAATTTTTTTGTCATTTTCTTTTGTGAGGATGCCTTTCAGTTTCTCCTTGTCCTGTATTTAAAGATCCAGATCAAGATGGTGCTGCAGATGGAGATTATTTTAAAAGATAGCTTATGCCAAAGAAAAAATATTTTGATAGATTTTATAATTTTGAAGATGAAGAAATAGGGAGGAAGGAGCCAACCAAAGGTTTAAGATCTCGGGGTCGCCACAGGCGAATGGGAGAGCTATGTTGATCTGCCATTTCTCTTCCTAGATCTCGAAGGTGATCATGCATTTTAAAAACGAACGGATCATCATACTGGGATTCCTCCATAGGTTTCCATTCTATTTCAATAAGACACTTATCTTTGAGAGTCTGAATTGTATGCTCTGCATTCCAATCTGATCCCTTCCATATCCTTGTGCCCATACTCTTGCGTTTGCCAATGAAAAAACATGCAATGTCCATAAAAATTTGTTGTTGATCTCGTTCTAATCTGTCAAAA
>VDFB02259397.1:0-25400 GCA_007258455.2 Sequoia sempervirens
ATGATGTTATCCTTTCATAATTGATTGTTAAGCTGGTCTACAAGAATGATGATGTAAGCATGACATATTGGTGATGTCATCAGTGTATAGTTTCAAGGAAATTAAAGTGAACTAGAAAATTACATTAAAAATAGGTTTAGTTCACTTGAAAGCGAAATACCAACAAAATACATTAGCATGAGATCATTAATGTACAATAATGGGGAATTTGAAGTGATTTGAAAAATTGTCAATCTTTGAGATGTTTGGTTTATATGAACCTTAGACTTTTGAAAAAATTTAAATTTAGCTCATCAATATTTCTAGTCCAAAGATTAAGTGAAGAAGTATATAAGGTTTGAAAAGATGAAATTTAGTATCAAATGGGAACCCTACAATTGTGGGTAAATTCTACCAAAATAGAAATAAAATAAAATCTAAGTGAACAAAAAAATTAACACTCAAAATTTTAATTCACTTAGGACTCAGATCCCTATAAAACATTAAAATTAATTTTATAATTGACTCATGATTGGGAAATGAGTTATATTCTAAAAAAATAAAGTTTGTGAACACTTACCTCACATGCCAAAGAGAAAACAAGTGATTGTGGGTAAACCTAGCTAAATAGGATATTGCAAGAATATTGTGTCGATAAGATATAAAATACCCACAAGTCCATAACTTGAGAATTTTTGTGAATTTTAGAAAACTTCAAAAGGAAAATATAGTTAATTTTCAATGCTCTATTAACCCATGGTGGAGTTTTTGATTCTCTTACAAGATCACATTTAAAGAAATAATTTTAAAGGAAATTTTCCTTTAAGCACCAACATAATAATAAATAAAAAATAGAAGAAATGGGGTCCTCCATTTTCTCGGAGGAAAATGGGGTGTGTTGTGAGAACACACATGTCCAACACATTTTCACATTTCCCAATTTGGGATACCTAACTTCTAGAGGCCATAAAATTTGATCTAAGTGTCCAATTGAAAAACCATTTGAACTATTGAAATATCATGAAGTGATCTATTAAGATTTAACCTACTTCACTAATTATAACCATTTTTTGTCCTAAAAATGGCCTCTAAGTGCCTCAAATTTTACATTTAAACTTTTTAAAATGGAAACTTTAATATCTTAGAAGACAAGATCTTGGATTAAAGCTTAACAAACATGTTTATTTTATAATTCCATAGCTTAGGGGGAAATTTAGACCCATCCATATTAAATATAAACTTATTATAAATAACAACCTTTTGTAATTGCAAGGTTGTGAAATTTTTTTCCTAATAATATACACAAAATAGGGAATGAAATTTTCATCATCTATTGTCACATTTCTCCATGATTCAATCCTTGTTTTAGAATCTATCCATCCTCCCTTCATCCCCTATCATTCCACTCTACTTGTTTCACCCATGAATTAAACATTTCATTAGATATCAAATCATGTTTTTTGCATGTTCTTGATTGATTAATCTATTTCTTTTCTTTATTTTTTAAAGTTTCTGTCACTTCTTTATTTCATTTTTTTTGTTTCATATAGTTCTAGGGTTCCATATGTCACACTTTCATGGTTGTCTTCATCCTTCATATGATGGTGTGGCAATTCCAATGTGTCTTTTGGCTCACTACATTATTTTTTATTTCTTTTCTTGTATTTGTCTTCAATTTTGAGTTATATTTATTTCTTGTAGTCGTAGTGCTTATGCATCACCATAGACACCCTCATCTTTTATATGTTGGTGCGCTAATGAAAATGTGTCCATTCAAACCACTACACTATTCATAATTTGTATGTTTGTGTGTTAGACCCTATTTCACATTACACACCATCATCATGATCCAGTATATCATGGTGCATAATGCTAAGTGCTAAAGAAAATAAAATATTTCTCCTTGAATGTGAAGTTACTATGACAACATTTATCCATCACCCATTTTTACTATTTATCATCATTTTTACATGCACCAATATCATGTGTCATGTAGTTGAATTACATCATTGTGACATTTCATCATCTAAAATGTACATCCTTTCACTCTAGAATCTTAAATTATTCAATCATATTAGTGACATCAATCAATATGTCAAATCCTTATTGGTGTAGGGCACCATAGCTCTTAATGTGAAAATGATGTAACGAGTTAGGTGTTGAGTCTTTTGGTTTGTAGTAAGGTCTTAAAGACCATTTGTGATGTTTTTGGAGTCATTTTAGGTTGTTAGGAGGTTTGGAGTCAATTTGATCAAGTTTGTAAAAGTTGTAAAAGAAGTTGCAAATTTGTCAAGCAACTTTTGCATTATTTGCAATTTGAGGAAGTTAAACGGTTAAGGGACTCAAAAGGTAGTTGTAGTTAGTTGTTTCTGGTGGTTAATGCTTAAATACATCATGTAACGGTCAAGTCAAGTTTTTGATGTACATTGAGGAGACTAAGTAATAATAATTCACTGGTTTCCTGCATTTTGAAGGCATAAATTGTTGCTACAACATTTTGTACAGCCTTGTACGGCCTGTAGATGATCTCTCATGCATTGGAACTGATGAACCTATGAAATATCTATCATTTTCAATTGGTTTGACTTAGTTTCATTGAGTTCGAAGCATTTTAGATCATTTTTACCCAAAACTGTTTGAAAAGCCTAGTTTTGAGGGTTGGAGTGCAAAAAATGATGTGTGACCCATTCCACTGATGAAAATTCTTGATAATTGGTTGAATAGGGTTAGATAGGGTGTATTTTTATTTCATGGTGTTTGCAAGAGCAGGGGAGGAGGATTTGAGAAAATAGGTTGATGCCCTAGGCTGGATAATCAATATTTTGGGCAAATAAGTTGCATCTAGACTTAGGGTTTTGAAGAATGACAATTAGGGAATTGATTTAAATGGTTGGGAATGTTGAGGTAGGTTATATTTGACATATTTTAGGTGTTGGATTGAAGTTTAGACCCTTGGAATGGAAAAACACTATTGAGACCTAGTAGATTTAGCCTAATTAGGCCTATGGTGAAGCATAGTAGCAAAATTTAGAGGGTTATGTTCCAAAGCAACCCTATCTATAATTTTGATATGTTTGAAACTCCAAAAAGGGTATCCTGAATGGTGGTTGGTTTCTAGGTTTGAGGCTTGTTTTGCAAATTATGATAGAAAAGAGGTGTTTGTTGTGCTGTAAGGAATAATGGCAAGTTGTGAAGGAAATCATTATGTTTGAAGTGTTATGACTTTGTTAAGGGTTTGATTGAGTTAATTTGTGTTCCTCCACCCTACTCTATATCACTCATCCATCATAAATCCTATATCCATGGCATGTACACAATCCTTATATGATTTCTCTCAAGTTATCTTTTATCCCCATGATATATCTTATTCTCAACCTTTTACATTTTTTCCCAACAACTCTCTTGACAGGGCATCACTTCCAGCATTATCCATAAGTGACTAGGGAAAATTTCCATCGAAGCTTAATTCCATCCTAATTTTTATTTTCATTAACACAATGCCACTTTTGTGACATTGTATCAAAGAGGGGATAAGTGGAGGCATCTAAAATACTTTCCTAGTGTACGTAGTCCTAATTGATCAAACACATCACCTAAATAAATCCCCTTCACCTAATGCTCTTCACTTAAATAATCCTATCAATTAACTAACCCATTTTTCCTCACTTCACAATAAATAAATAAATTAATGATATTTAAACCTATTTTACACCTCACACATGCCTAAAATAATTAAATATTATTAATATTTAATTATGTGTCTATTACCTCTGACTACCTCAAAATAAAGGACACCTAAGAACACTTGTCCTCATGGTTCCAATATTCTCTCCACCTAACCTAAGAATATAGGGATCTTAAGTGCACATGTGCCTTATATCATTCATGGTTACAACCACTTGCCAAATATAGTAAGTGCATCATAGATCTTCACATTCGAACAACCTCCATCTTAATCCTCCATTCTCTCCTTGATTGTAGGGAAGTCCTCTCAATCATCCTGCACCATTGATCTCACCATTAGATTTAAACCATCTATTTCCTCTTCCAAATTTCTTTAAATAGAGGCACTCTTTCATCCATTTCATAATCCCTCAACTTTGAGCTAAATATATGCTATCAAAATTGACAACTTCAATAAAAGGAGCATCCACATATCAATAATTAATTAAAAACAAAATATTCAGAATAGATTTTGTGGTAACATTTAAGTTGGTTTTTCATTTTATTATCATTTTTCGAACTCTTTTGTTGAGCTCTCTCTAGAGGTTTGTGGTAGTTTACAATATGATTTTTTTTTCCGCTTGTTTCAAACTCAATTTTAAATTATTGCTTATAGGATTCATAATTCTCTCCATAACCACAACTTATGGGATTTTTTTTAGGTTGGTATATTAGATGTCTATTTTTGAAATGTTCTCTAATAAGTTTTAAAGGAAAATTTTAAAACACTCCATGATGAAAAGCCTGGTTAAAAAATTTCAATGAAGAGAAGGTACATTCATTGTCACATACTAGATAAAATTGAATCCCAAACCTAATGACGATGTTCTCTTCATGAAATTTTTCTACCACTTTGATCATGTAATGCTTGCATGAATGGACTTCATTCCATTTGGTGGAGTATTTTGTGTTAATAAGGATGTATCAATGTCTAATTGAGGAAGGTGGATTGGTTATGGTTGAGAATTCCAAGCCCCATAATGTAAATTGGCATGAACAATTAGAGTGGTAGTTATGGATTTCATTCCCTTACTGTAGATGTTTGATATACATGACATAAGCATATATATATATATATATGCATGGGCATCCCTAAAGATAATAGGTGGATAATATCTTTCTATTAGGATTTGGTGTGATGTAGCTACACCTAAACCATGTATAGCGACATGATTTTCATGAAAATCTTTTAGAACTTTGTTAGCTTATTTCTTCTTCAAGTCTTCTAAGGGAGAGGACCAGTAGTTGAGCACCCTAACTTCATGCTTCTCAAAATCCTATTTGGAAATTTCAAATGACTCTCAATTTTTTCTAGCAACTTATTTATCAAGTCCCCTACTTATAACTTAGGTTTTAGGGCCACATAATCATATACGATACCACATCAACATGCATTTTGTTTAGGTGTCCAAAAAGACCCAAAAAGTTAGATTGATAGTTGTGTACTAAGTCATGTTCTATTAATGCATTGATGTGTCATCATATGATTCATTATTTTCCAGATCTAAGAAATACATTTCATTCAGTTATGGATATTCATCATCAATACTAACAACTTTAAAGTCACAATTATTGATACATATATTATTAAAAATATTAAAAATTAAATCAACAAATAATATAACAACTATTAAAACATGCTTCACTACTGATATTCTCTTTAGATGCAAGGATCTATGTTGCGTATAATTTAGGTGGGCTATACATTTATTCTTGGAGCAAATAAAATATCAGATTGTCATACCAAAGATCCTTTGAATCAACATCAACCACATACAGTTGACATATTATTTGTGTGCACGCATGCTCACTCAAACTTTTGTACCCAGTTACCCTATGTATGGAGGCGGCAGTTCCCCAAAGGACAGATTTTTTTATAACTAACTTATTTTTTGTGTTGCAAATTTTATTAAGTGGTGTCATATGGTACGTTGACACTTAGAATTTACCACTAGCATATCTTCTGCAATTTTTGGCATGGTGGATCATTAATGCGATTCATTTCGAATGTCATTTCAAGATGACTGTGATATTCATGATTCGGCTGGTATTTGTTTCTGTCCTCAATCTCAATGTTGAAGGTCTATTTCTTGATGTGGGCTATATAGAGATGTTTCTTCTTTGAGCAGTTATATGTATTTCATACTGTCATAGCCGCCCAGTCTGGTAATAGAAGAGTTCACTTGTTCCCTTGCAAATGGGAAGCACTGGATTATAGGCAGATACGATTCGGGAAAGCTCATTAAGTTCTTGCTTTTTTCTTTTTTTAGCTCACCAGTTGTAGAAAACGCCACCGGACATCCTTTGGTTTCTTCCACAAAAGAAGTATGCCATTTTTTCTTTCGAATCGCATGGAAATTCTTTGGGCCAAAGAAATTGTTAAAATGCTATAGAAATGGATGATATGGACAGCTCAAATGACAGTAACTAGCACCTAAATTCTCTTCGATGATATGCTCGCAGTTGCTTCAGTTACAGGTCCTTAAACTAATTTTCTGTGTGGTCTGTTTTGTGTTGTACTGGGGTTGACGATTTTATTCTTTCTGTTTAGGTTGACTATGCTAGTCTCTTTTCTTGGTAGTGATAGTCTGGCAGTTAGGATTGAAGAATATGTGAATGTGTATTTCACTGCAATTTTGGTGGGTTTTCTCTTTTATGTAGAATTTGGGCAACTTATTTCTTGAAAAGCTTTCTTTATTAATATAATATATATCATAATCTCTTATGGATCATATTTAACAAGGAAAAAATAAGATTTAGATTTATTTAGCCACTCAATTTTAGATTCTAAAAGTGATGAAATCAATTCAATGTGAGAGTATCTCAGTATTCACATCTACAACAATATCTTATGATGTGGCATGCATATCTATATTATGAGGAATGGTAAATGAAAATCACGAGGACAACAACAATTTGATGGGAGATAAAATATTTAGAGGTTGTGTAAGAAAACATATTTATAACTAGTTAGGGTTCATGAATTATATTCTAAAAACTTAAAGTCTAAGAACACTTACCTCACATATCAAAATAAACCAAGTGACTGTGAGTAAACCTAACTAAATAGGATATTGCGAGAATATTGTAGTGAACCGAAATATTGTGTCGATAGGATATAAAATACCCGAGAATCCATAACTTGAGAATTATTATGAAATTTAGAAAACTTCAAAAGGAAACTCTAGTTAAAATTTTGGATGCTCTTTTCACCGATGGTGGAAATTTTGATTCTCTTACAAGATTAATTTAAAGAAAGAATTACAAAGGAAATTTTCCTTTAACCACCAACAAAAGAAAAAAGAAAAAAGAAAAATAATGGGGTCCTTTATTTACGAGCAAAATGGACCATGTTGTAAGAACACACAAGTCCAACACATTTTCCCATTTCCCAATTCAGGAGATCCAACTTCCAGAGGTAATAACATCTGATCTAAGTGTCCGATTGAGAAACCATTTCAACCATTGAAAAGATCATGAAGTCATCTATTAATATTTAACCTACTTCACCAATTACAACTTTTGGGCCCAAAATTGACCTTTAAGTGCCTCAAATTTGACTTTGAAACTTTTAAAATTGAAACATTAATATCTTGAAAGCCATGGTCTTGGGTCAAAACTTTATTACCATATTTATTTTGGTAGTTCCATAGCTTTGTGGAAAACTTTGGACCTATTCATGCTTAAACATAAACTTACTATAAATAGTATCTTGTTGCAATTACAGGGTTGATACACCATTTTCCTAGCAATATATATACCCACTAGGGCACAACCTTTTCATCATCATCTATTGTCACATTTCTCCATGATTCAGTCCTTGTTTTGAATATATTCATCCTCCCTCCATCCCCCTATTGTTCCACCCCACTTGTCATCCCATCCACCAACGACTTCAACATTTTACTAGATATCGACTAATGCTTTTTGTATGTTATTGATTGATTGATTTCTTGCTTTTGTTTATTTTTGTCAGTTTGTCACTTCTTTATTTTAATCTTTATTTTTTTAAAATTTTGTTTTGTTGGTGTAAATAAAGTATTGTACCTAGTTAATTCATTACTAGGGGACTTATTTATATGTTAAGTTTACTTAGGTCCTAGGAAGGAATCGTTTTAGAAGGTGTTAGATGTCATTAGTTGTTATCTTTTGACTTGTAACATATGTGAACCTAGATAGTTGTGATTAGTTGTCTCATGTCATATGATTAAGACACTTGTCATAATCCTATGACATCTTATATCTCACCTTGACTATATAACCAAGGGGTTTCTACTACATTACATACATCATATGAATTGAATCATTTGCATATGCATATTCTCTCTCTTGTTCTTTACATTTGGCCTCAAGATCCTGGTAGCCATAGCCAATTCTAACACGGTACCAGAGCAGGTTAGGTGACATTGGATAGTCCTTTTCTGAAGAGAGATGGTAAATATTGAAAATTTAAGTATGCTCTTTTGTTGCATCGTATGATGATCTATAGAATAAAAAAAACTTGATAGATATATGAGATTCTGGGGGGTCCATTTTGGTTCTTTATTGCATGTTCAAATTGGAGCTTGTTGGTACAAATCTAAGTTCACCATTGCATCTAGATTGTTTGAGAAAGTTGATTTTTCCTTTTGTTTCATCCAAATTGGACATATAAGGCCAAATCTATGAGGGTTTGAAGCCAAAAAGTGTTTGCCATATCGAGAAGGTAGCAACATTCTTTGAGTATTTTGGGTCAATCTGACCCTGCCATCATGTCCAACAGGGCCAAAAACCTTATGATCAAATGCCAATTCATCAAATTTGGAGCAATTGTCCACTGAGGAAAAAAAATTTTACTGAGGGAGTCATATGGCCCCTCAAGTCATCGTAATTACAGGGTTTGATTTTTCAAAAAACATATATTTAAATTTGTCAAAAAAAATTTGACCTTTTTTTTGAAAAAATAGAAAAATGCCCAATTCAATATGTATTTGAAAAAGTTTTGAAACAAAATCAAAACAAAAAATAGAAGTTTTTCTATGCATTTGTTTTTCGCATTGTACCTATGAAGTACAGTACCATAGGTACTATACTCACGAGAACATTGTCACATCATATCAACAAAGTTTTTTTTTTTAAAAGCAGGCTTTATTTCAAATGGGAGGCCTTTTATTGAATACCAGTCAACTCAATAAAATCTGACATTGAAGATTCTGACAACAAAAAAACTAGTGGTGTATTAACACAAAGAATATTCTGGAGGAATCCCAATGACTGAATATTCCTAAAGCATATTCCACAAAAGGAATATTCCAAGATTCTTCTTGACCGAGACCTATGTCGATTGGTGATAGCTAGTCGACTGTCAAATTTAATCATGGAATTTGCTGACATCATCATGCATCAGCGAGGACATCAGCAATCTTAAAAAAAAATTGCCCATCATGGATGAGCTTTTTGTTTTTGCAGTTCAAATTCGGAGGCTCATAACTCGCTCATTTTGACTCCTTTTTTCAAGCATTTTTTTATGTGGGATGATTTAACACACTCTTCGTAGTGGTACAATCATATTTTGGTTCTAGTGCTTAGTTTTTCTAGAAATTGTAGATTCTCATAGGTGTTGCTGCTTCATCCTCATTTTGGGAACTTCGAGAGCTCATATCTTGCTCACACGATAACATTTTTTGGTGTAGTTTTTCTTGAAAGTGGATAATTTTTTGTGTACCTTTCAATAATATGATCAGATTGATCTCATTTTGTACCAGAAATTGTACTTGATTTTGTGTCCTATTTTGGCATCTATAAGCAATAAGATATAGTCTAGCTTGTTTTTTTTGGAATCTAGCAACTATAAACACACTAAATATAAAGTTCCAAATTATATATTGCTTGGGGGTTTCCTAATTGAGTGATTTGGGGGGTCTCTTGGTGCATTGCTTTGATCTATTTGTTTGTTCTATCTCGTTTTCATGGATCATTCTAAGGTTCCTTTGCTCACATCATATAATTATTCAACATGGCATCAAAATGTAGGGAGCAATCTAATGACTAAAATTCACTCTCTATATGTTGAAAATAAGGTACATGAACCTATAGATATAGATAAAAAGATAAAATAGATGGTTAAACATACCAAAGCTCTTGGATGTCTTCGTGATTTGGTGGAAAATAGGGTTTACCAAAATGAATTGATCAAGATGATAAACCACTATACTTTCCACCCTACTATTATGTGATTTTGTGTTTGATAAGATGCAAATAATAATTATAAATTAACCCTAGTTATTATAGAAACTATGAGGGAAGTTTTTAGAGTTCAAAATGATGTGTACCTTGCTACAAGAAACTTGTTTTTAGGGAACAAAGGACTCATTCGCCTTTAGTGGAAAATGGGTCCCTGTTAGGATTTGAGATCTAGGTTATTTTCCTTAATTTCTCCACTCTCAAATTCCCAGCTCTCGAAAACCCATAATAAATTTTGTAGCCTTATTTCTTTGTTCTTGCACTATAAATGACAATCTTGCAACTTGACAACTTTTTAAATTTTGCTCTAAACTTCTTTTCCACTGACCTTCAATCTATAAATCTGCAAACACACACTCAAGAGGAGAAAAACTTGTTGATTATTAGTGAATAAGGGGTTTTCCTAAGTCAAACCCCTTGTAGGTAATTAAATCATATGATGAAATAAGGAAATTGAAGCTTGAAACATGAAATATGTAATTGATGATACCTTGGATGTTGTCTTGGAATATAAATCTACAATCTAACATGAAGTGGACATGAAGAATTTAGATCTTTATATCAAATATATGTGAAACAATGTTTGCAAGTAGACCTTTAATTCTACATCAACTATCTTAGCTCAACAACATGCATGAATGCACTATGCCTTAGTCATGATGAAATGATCTTGAATTGCTGCAATAAGATCTTGATAATTTTCTTTGAAATTCCTTTGAAGTGCTCTTGAATTTCTCTTTAATGCTCTCTCAAAGTTACTAGGATGTCTTGAAAGCTTGCTAGGAGAAACAATGTGAATTAACCCCTTATTTATACTAAATCTAGAGATTAACCTCAAAATTCAAATAATTCAAGTCGACACCAGATCTAGAAATGAATATTATTAAAATGCTGCTAGAATTAAATTCGAAAAGGGGATCCTTATTAAGGGGGGACCCATTCACCATAGGTGGTGAATGGGTCCTGGCACAAGTTTCCAGGACCTTGCCTTTGGGGGGTGAAATTACATCAAAAACCATGTCAAATGTGCAAAGAAAGGGGGTCCTATAGAGGGAGGACCCATTCGCCACCTAGGCTGAATGTGTCCTAGCACCATTTTCTAGGACCTCAAATTTTCCCGATTAAATGTTTGATAGTTTGAATACTGGGTGTCGGGATGGATCCTCGAAAGGTGTCACAAATAAGGCTTAAATTTGAAGTAATGGGGCTAATTAACTCTAATTAACCACAATTAATTAAGGATACCCTAGATAAATTTGAAAGTGTGTTACAACACTTTACAACACCTAAAATAGGGTACAAATTAAGTGCATTTTATTAAAAAGGCCCCAAGATCAATGTGAATGTGTATAACACATTACAACATTAGACCTAGGGAAAATTAGGTTAATTCAATGACAATTATTACCAAATTAAGGAAAAGGGATACTTTTTCTATTACTACACTTCATAGACTATTTTGTTAAGATTTTTTTCAAATTGAATCATGTTAAAATTCTCATGAAGCTTGGAAAAATTTGAGAACATTGTATGGTACTATAGATGAAGTAAGAGGCTATCAAATTGATAATGAACTTATGAGCCTTTATCCTAAGAACTTTGACAACATCAAAGACTACATCATTAAGTTTAATGATTTAATAGGGAAATGTAAAGCATGTGGAATTGATAAGGACATTTAGTTGGTCTACAATACAATGGACAAACTTGGTCCTAATTAAGCTTCTTTTGTTTCTAGCTTTCATACTCATAGATTGACTATGGGGTCTTCATATACTTCACCTTCATTTGCATTATTTTTTGAGATGTTGATACATGATCAACAAAAGCTTATCTCAATGGGTCTCATCAAGACTTCTAAATCTCAAGCATTGTTGGTGAAAGAATTAGAATCATTTAAGAAATAGAAGAAAGCAAAGAATAATCAATATTCAGATCTAGTAAAGAAAAAATCATCTTCTAAAGGGGAATCATCAAAGAAGGAGAGGCCTACTTGTGCATATTGCAAGAAGGATGAACATGAAGAACATTATTGTTATAAGAATGATATTGCTGAGTTGAAACATCTTCTCAAAAAGAATCAAATTGAGTTGCCTTCTAGAATGTCTGAATATCCTCCTCCTTCTTCAAAATAGTCTAAAAAGGACAAAGGTCAAGAATCTACATCAAGAAATAAAGGACAAGCTCTTTGTTCTTTTTTAGGTCATGGGTCAGGGAGATGGTTTCTAGATTCAAGAGGATCTCATCATATGACATCTTTGTACTCTATATTCTCTTCTTTTCATCCTTGTACTATATCTCCTATCTTGATGGGAAACAATACATATATGAGTGTAATTGGGAAGGGATCTATTAGTTTTGGGGACAACACTTTTTAGGATGTCTTGTGTGTTCCTCATTTAACAAACAATCTTCTTTCTCAAATTATACATAGTGGATTTGGGAAAAATGTGGAGTTCACTCTTGATTCAATCATCATTCGATACTTGGAAAGTCAAAAGTTCATTGCTATTGGGGTGGTTGATCATTCAACTTGGTTGTATACCTTTGCAAATTTTTCTTCTGATGATGACATTGTTCCGTCAACTATTGATCACATTTCTTGTATGAACCATGATTCAAATGAGACATTGTGCTTCTTGAACTTGGGAGTTATCACATTAGATCTAGCTCTTGAGTCATGCATTTCATGTCATCCATCTACTATTGTAGTTGATGATACTTGTGTTGCTACAGATATGGCTTCCAATGATTTAGTGTTGTAGGATCCTAATTGTCTTTCAAATTTGGCTACTTGTGATGGCTTCTTGATAGGTATTTCAAACTTGTTTGTGGAGTCTCATCTTGCATATTTGGGGGACATCATTGATGAAATTCATCTTCTCTTTGATGAAGATGCCCCTTCTTCAGTTGTTATGAGGGAACACTTTGACCCTCTTGTGTTCAATCTCTACATGATCATTCTTTGCAGTTTGATGTGAGTTTGGATACTTTTGAACAAAATTTGGAGGAGGCTTCTTTGTATTCAAAGTGGATATGATCATCTTTGGATTATGGTCTACATTCATCTCTACTAGATTTTGCATTGTCCTCTTTAGTAGTGTGGCCTAGAATTCCTATTTGGAGTGTGTCAACGTTCAACATCAATATGGAGACACTTGAGCATGCTTCAAAGACATCATCTCATATCATCCATCTTCTTGACATCTTGCATACTATCTTAGTTTTGTTTCTTCCTAAGGGGAGGAATGTCGATCGTGTTGTTGGATCATCTTCAACATTCAATGTCAAGCTTCTACCATCATTACAAGAGACTCAACATTGAGGAGGAACTACATCGTCTCTCTTCTTCTTCTCTCTTATGGGTGGGTCTTTTTCCTCACATGGGTTTTGGCTTTCTCATTCTTCATTGAGAGCATTTCATTTTTTGTCTTTCATCTCTCTTTTGGGGAGGAGTTTTGTCCCAGGTTTTCTCCTTTTCCCCATTTGTGAGAGATTTCATTTGCATTTGTACATGGGTACCTAATATGGCCTAGTAGCAAGGACCCATTCTTAGATTTTTGTGTCATTTGCATAATAATTTGCTATTCCTAAGTTGTACTTAAAGGGGGGTGTTGGTGTAAATAAATTCTTGTACTTAGTTAATTCATTACTAGGGGACTTATTTACATGTTAAGTTTACTTAGGTCCTAGGAATGAATCTTTTTAGAATGTGTTAGATGCCATTATTTGTTATCTTATCTTTTGACTTGTAACACATATGAACATATGTTGTTGTGATTAGTTGTCTCATGTCATGTGATAAAGACACTTTTCATAATCCTATGACATCTTGTATCTCACCTTGGCTATATAATCAAGGGGTTTCTACTACATTACATAGATCATATCAATTGAATCATATTTGTATATATGCATATTCTCCCTCTTGTGCTTTCCATTTGGCCTCAAGATCTTGGAAGCCATAACCAATTCTAACATATTTTTATGTTGCATCCAGTCCTAGGGATTTATACATCATATTGTCATGGCCACCTTCATCCTTCATATGATGGGATACAAATTGAAACATGTCTCTCATTTCACTACGATATTTCCTTTTTCTTTATGCTTATTTGTCTTCAATTTTAAGTTTGTGTTTTTTTCTTTTAGTCTTAGTGCTCCATCCATCAAACCATCATAGTCACCGTCATCACTTATATAATGGTGTGCTAATGACAATGTGTCTATTGGATCACTATACTATTTGTAGTTTTTTTCTTGTGTGTTATCCCCTATGCACATGACACATCATCTTCACAATCTATTATATCATGGTGCAAAATGCTAAGTGCTATATAAGATAAACAGTTTCTCCTTTCATGTGAAGTTACTATGAAAAAATTTATCCATCATCCATTTTTATCATTTACCGTCTTTTTACATGTACCAAAATCATGTGTCATTTAGTTGCATTATATCCTTGTGACATTTCATTATCCAAAATGTACATCCATGCAATCTAGAATACTATTATTCAATCACCATAGAAACAACAAACAATATATCCAATTCCTTATCCATCATCAATCCTATATCCGTGGCATGTAAATCATAAAAGGATTATTTCTCTCAAGTTATCTTTTATCCCCCATGACACATCTAATTCTCATCCTTTTTCATTTTTCCCAACAAATTTCTTTAGGGAGCATCATTTCCATCATTATCCCTAAGTGATTAGGCCAACTTGCCACTGAAGCTACATTTCATCCTACTTTTTATCTATCTTTGACACAATGTCACTTTTTTGACATTGTATCAAAGAGGGGAAAAATTGAGACATCTAAAATATTTTTCTAGTGTACCTCGGCCTAGCTAACCAAACACATCGCTTAGGTAAATCCCCTTCACCTAATGCTCTTCACTTAATTAAATAATCCTAATATTTAATAACCCCTTTTCCATCTTACCTCAAAATAAATAAATAAATAGTATTCAAAACCTATTTTACAATTCACACATGCCTAGAATAATTAAATATATTTATTATTTAATCATAGCTATATTACCTTAGACTACCTACAAAATAAAGGACACATAAACACCTATCCTTATGGTTCCAATAGTATTTGCACAAAACCTAAGAGTAAGGGGATCCTAGGTGCACATGTACATTATATCCCTCATGGTTACAACCACTTACCAAATATAGTAAGTGCATCATAGCAATTCACATTCCAACAATCTCTATCTCAATCGCCCATTCTCTCCTTAATTATAGGAAAGTCCTCTCAATCATCCTCCACCATTGGTCTCACAATTAAATCTCAACCATCCATTGCCTCTTCCAAAATTCTATAAATAGAAACGCTTTCATCTATTTCATAATTCCTCAACTTTAAGCTAAATGTATGTTATTAGAATTGGTAACTTCATTTAAAGGAGCATCCACATATCAATAATTACTTGGAAAAAATCATTCAACAATACATTTTCTTTTAACATTTAAGTTGGTTTTTTATTTTATTATCTTTTTTTGAAATCTTTAGTTGAGCTCCATCTAGAGGTTTGTAGTAGTTTGGAATAGGAATACCTTTCTTTGCTCTTGTTTCGAACTCAATTTCAAATTATTTCTTATAGGATTCATATATCCCTCCATAACCAACCTTATGGGAAAGATTTGTAAGTTGGTATATTAGATGTCTATTTTTGAAATGTCCTCTAGTCAGTTAGAAACCTACAATTTCACAAGTCTTTTGTTTTATTGAATTTTTCACTATGTTTTACTCCTTATGGAGGGATGGACTAAAGTTCCAAACTTTAAAGGAACAAATTCTGGCTCTTGATTAAAAGTTTACACAAATACTTTATTATTGTGAATATATCTTTTATGGAGTTTTTTTGGGGTAGGAGGAGAAGTTTGGACATTGGAATGGAAGAAAAAATACCACAAATTCACATTAATCTCATCTACTTTCTTTTATCAACTTTCGAGAAAATATCAAATGTTAAGATAATATATGAATATTTGATTATCACCTAAATATCATGAATAAAAAATATACCACAAACTAAGAAAATCTTGTTGAAAAAATATTTACAAATTTGATTGCATAGACAAAACTTTATTCCATAGATCCCTATTGAAATATGACATACACTTTGATAAAAAAGAAAAAAGTTAGTTTAGAACTTTGAAGGACCTTGTAGATACTGAAGGGAGAACTAGAGGTGATATAATGGAGACCAATATATAGATATCCCTTGAGGTTTTGAAAGGTAGCTTTAAAAAGTGTTTTAGCAATTTCACTAGATGTGGGAAAACTTTCTCGCGAAGGATGAAAATTTCGGAGGTTTAGATAATGAAATGGATATCGAGTAGCACATATGTCTACGAAATCAAATTTAAGCATTTTAGCCATAAAGGGAAGGTTTGTGGAAAATATGAGGACCTCACGATGTTTGGGTGTCACTCGGGAGTCTGTGTTTATGCAAAGGAACTATAATTTTAAACTTGAAGTACATGAAAAGTATCACATTGTCATACCAAATATCCTTTGAGTCAACATCAACCACATAGCGTTGACATGTTATTTGGTGTCCATGCGTGGCTACTTAATCTTTTGTGCCCACTTGCCCGATGCATGGAGGCGGGACTTCCCCAAAGGACAGATGTTTTAATAACTACCGAACTTTCGTTTTGTGGTGCAAGTTTTATTAACTGCTGTCATATGGTACATTGACAATTAGAATTTACCACTACCATATATTCTTCATTTTTTTGGCATGGTGGGTCATTAATGCGATTCATTTCTAATGTCATTTCAAGATGACTGAGATATTCATGATTTGGTTGGTATTTGTTTCTGTCCCCGTTCTCATGTTGAAGGTCTATTTCTTGATGTGGGCTAGGTATAGAGAGATATTTCTTCTTCGGGCAGTTAGATGTATTTCCTACTGTCATAGCCGCCCAGTCTGATAATAGAAGAGCTCACTTGTTCCCTTCCAAATGGGAATCACGGGATATTGGAATTATACGATTCGGGAAATCTCAGGAAGCTCTTGTTTCTTTGTTTTAGCTCAGCAGGTGTAGAAAATGCCATTGGACATCCTTTGGTTTTTTCCACAAAAGAAGTATGTCAATTTTTCTTTCCAATAGTGTGGGCATTCTTTGGGCCAAAGGAATTGTTGAAACGATATAGAAACGGATGGCATGGACAGCTCAAATGAGAGTAACTAGCACCTAAATTCTCTTCGATGATGTGCTCGCAGTTACTTCGGTTACAGGTCCTTAAAACTGTTTTTCTTTGTGGTTTGTTTTATGTTGTGGGGTTGATGATTTTGTTCTCTGTCCCTAAAAATGCTTTGTGTTTCATTCAAGAATTTTGCGAAAATTTGGTTAATCTCATGCCCCTGGGCTTAGGGAAAAGTCTTTCATCATTTCTTATAGTGTGCAATGCTAAAGCCTTCTTAAGAGAAACCCTAAAGTTTGATACCCATTGCAATGTTATATTTTGCCATTTACTTGCTATAACCATTCCCAGTCATGTTAAGGGCAACCTAAGTCATTGAAATCCGTTGAGTAACCGGCCCCATATGGTTAGGAGTTACTGCTACCTGTTGCTGAAACCTCTCCGCATGCCTAAGTCCTCAATTTTTTTTTATCTTAAAAGGTTAATTTATCGGCCTTGTTTGGCCTTTACATCCCTTGAAATAGGGGGTTATCTATCTGTTAAGACCTTGCCTTACGTTATCCTAGGCACGTCCCCTTCGTTAAAAAAATAACTCAGTGCACGTGCCTATTTCCAGTCACTTGAATCATCACTCATCATCGAAGTCATTCTTACCACCAGACTCTTTTCAACGACAAGTGATGTGCTCAATGTCCTTCTCATATTTCATGTCACTGAAGTCCTTTGGTCCCTTGGTCCTATTACAGCAATGCGCAATGGGCATTCTCTCTTCTTTGTGTCGCGGTATCACAGATGTATTTAATGGCTTTTCTCAGTTTCTGCGATAAGCGATGAGTATGGATTGAAGGGAGCAATGTGATCTTGCCAAGCGTCTAAATGTAGTGCTATTGCTTGGTTCACCCATCACCGAAAGCAATTTCAACTCCAAGTCAGTTATAGTGATGTGTGATGGCTTGTGGGTACATTATGGGATCACCGGAAAGTCCTCGCCGAAACACAAATGCAACTTTATTACATTTCTGTGACAAGCAATAAGGGATATATCAAGGAATATTCCCTTTAGTAGGCCATTGTTCTTCATCGTCGATGTTTGGAGATGGCTTGAGAGCATTACTGCCATGAGCGATAAAGTGTAGAAGATATGGTAAATATGTGGATAATTACACGGTGGCTTTTCAAGGTGTCATCGATGTTTTCAAGTACGGATGGAAAGGAAAGTGGCAAAGTTTGAGGAGCATCATTGATTGTGTTTTAAATAAAAAATGATCAATGGCCAAAATTCGAAGTTCAGCAGCTGGCTGTCAATTCGCTCGCATGAGCCTTCTTTGATCATGAATGGCTACAAGCTCCAGTTGCTCTACTTAATGCGGATCATTTGTTGTTTTATGCCACCATTTTGCAGCCATCAAGAGTTGAGAAATTGGTTTAGAACCAAAGAAGAAGCATTCGAGTCTAAGGCAAGTAATTGTCTTAGGTAAGTGGGTATTTATACTTGCTCTCTTCCAATTATGCATTAGTTGGTTGGTGAGTTCTGAATTCCTGGGGTTGGTGAGGGTTTCAATTTCCTACATTTTCTAGTTAGATTGATAAGAATTGCGTAGGTCTTGGGGTTTTCCTCTGAAAATTTCAATTCGAGAACAAACCAGTGAATTTTTCCTGCATGTGAACGTTTGCTAGTTCTTGTTCTATTTTCTATAAGAATGAGTAAGCCTAGTGAGTCTTTTCAACCAGTCAAGAGGTCTAGCAGGATTAGTATGCTTGAAATTCAAGATGATACACTTGAAATTGAACAGGGCACACCAAGAGCTCCTGCAGAGCCAAAAGAGAAGAGGAAAGTCTGTAAGAAGTCTATGAAGGGTGGTTTCAAGAGCACTTATAACCTGAGGATTAGGGTTGTTGGTCGTAACCAAGGTGAGTTTGGAGGGAAATTGGTTGTCTTGTGGGAAGAAGAAGAATCAGTACCACAAGGCTTATGATTCTTATATCCAGAGAGGCATAACTCTTCCATGGAGGATTCAACTGGTCCTTTGAGCGACGAAGGAGATACTGACCCAGAGTATGCCCAATACCTTGTCACACTAGCATGTTGTGTTAGTGTAATTAATTACTTATTACACTAGCATAAGTTAACATAGGTCTTGCATTTATTTAATTAAGTCCTAGGTTGCATTATTAGATAAATCATTAAATAATGGGATAATTTACCCTTTCCATATTTGTAGGGATGATTCCTTCTAGAAGATGAGTTGTCCCTCTAGAACTTATCTCAACCTTTTATCATTTCCTAGGTAAGGTTCACATGTTGTCACATGTTGTTAGATCATGACACATGACAACATATTTTTGCATCTTGCATCTCTCTCATGCCTATATATTCAAGGAATTTGTACATTTGTAATCATCTCATACTCTAGATCAATAGCAATCTCTGTTTGCATGCCCTTAGTTGCAACACTTTATGTGTGGTTGAATTTCTTCTTGGAAAAAGGTCCTCTTGAAGGTTGTAGCTTCAAGGACATTGTGCATCCATTATTTCAACATGTCAGGAGTATTTTGATGATGGAGAGGTAGTCGCTTCTCCAGTTTCAACAAGAACATGAAGGGAACGTGCCTACTCTGATTTTGAAGAATTAGAGTAGCACCCCAATTATGTTTTTCTTTTCTATGACACCGTTGCCACAACAACAGGCTCATGCTTTTCAGCGAATGTGTAATTTTTTTGTCTTGGGTGCTGATGTGGAGAATCTTCTTTGGTCGATGTGGACAATACATTTTGGTGATGCTACAGTGACGAATGATGCCTTTTAGAGGGTTGGTTGATCCTCTTCAATGAACTATATGGGTTTTGTCTTTTGCTTTCCCCCCACTTTGTAGTGTGCAAATATAACTGTTTGGGGAAAGTCTCTGAAATTGAAATAAAACTAAGTGTTAAATGTAAATGTGACTGAAATGGTAATTTGGCCTAATGCTTGTCACTCCCATGTTTCTATAAATGGGATTTTAGGGCTAGTTATAGGAGTTTGAATTTTGGGTCTCAGGTGGTCTAGGTTGAAAACTGATCTCATATAAGAGCACTTTGTAAATTCATGCACATATGAATAGATTAGTATGAAGTCTAGGGTATAAGTTGATTTGTAATGAACTTAATTATTTTTATAGTAGCAACAGTATATGAATGAAAATGCAAGCTCGAAAACACATTCTTTCCTATGTATTTTATCATCCAAATTATAAATAAAATGATTAAGGATATTTTGTTTATCTTCAATCGTTTTGGTTGACTATGTGATTTTATTTCTACTTCAGTTCAAGGAATTGATTAAATGCTTAAATGAGATCGTGGGTTTGTGAGGGAAGATTCTAGGATTGCTAAGTATTTTTTTTTTCGACATAGTGAGTTGAATATTGAAATACAATGTGTCAATAGTCCACAAATGTTGAGTCTAAATTGCTAATGTATTATAGAATGTTACAAATATGACTTCGTTACCCATAAACAAAACACTAGTCTATTTTTTTGGTATCCTGAATGTAAATGAGCCAGTCTTGCACTGGGCCAAGAACACCAAATGAGAATGAAAATGTTTTAAACACCTTCAATTACAATGTATCATTATGAAATACCATTTCATTCCTTGCTATAGATAGCAATTTGCTTAAGGGTCAGCCAAATCCTTGTTGAATTTTGTCTATTTGCATCTTATAGGAATATATTTGTTTGTTCAAATGTTCTTGATAAAATGGCAGAAGAATATCATATGAACAAAATAAGGATCACCCTCTTGGGTTTCACAGAGCTTGAAGAGTAGAAGTAAGGGCCTAGTAATCCTTACTTGTTTTTTGGCCAATCCTTAACTATGCTTATCATTGGATTGTGGCAAGTTCATAGGAATATGGTGAGATCAAGTTTGGTTCTAAAAAACTAACCAACATATTGGCAACTCTACTAGGGATGCACTTAGAAATGTGGTTGTAGATTGTCCTATCAAAGAGTCAAATATTTTGCTAATACATATTCATCTTTCAAGTATAGCCGTGATGATAGCGAATCAATCCTCAGAAATTTTGCAAGAATTTGTTGTGTTTCCCCAAAAATTTGCAAATTCTATTAAGATCTTCCACAATTCCATGAATATTTTCGTAGTTTCTCACTAGCTGTGGGTGGCAACTCCAAGATCTCTACACTAGTATGCATTATATGAGAGAATCCAGTAAATAGAGTGAAAATTTGTTGAGAAAAGATGAGGTAGACTTGAGTTGACATGATGAAGTGCCCTGATGGAAGGCTAGAAATAAAATTTCAAAAAACTTTGAAACTGTCTTAAGAGAGTCAAAGAATCTACTAAATATGAACATCTGGTCCATATATTGAGTATTTAAACATGGAAAGGGTTGTGCTGCAAAAAATATAAAGGATTCATGTGTGACTTTGATCTTGGAGAAGAATCAAAGTGAAATTAACTTTTGAAAGAAAACTTCATATTGTTGAAGTTCAACAAAATAAGGGATCTATATTTTCTTGAAATCTAGCAACTAAACATATTGCATGCATAATATCCGGTCTACTAGCAGCAAGATACAATAGTCTTCCAATCATGATTCTATATTTACTCTGATCAGTCTTAGCAGATTCATCATCCTTGCTTAGTTTCCACCCGGTTACCATAGGGGTACACACTAGTTTGGAATCATCCATCCCAAAATTCTTCAACAACTCTTTTACATACATAGATTGTGAAATGAATATCCCTTTATCAGTTTGATTCACTTGTGGACCAAGGAAGAAATTCAATTCACCAATCATAGACATTTCAAATTCTTTCTACATCTCTTCAGCAAACTTTTTACACATTCCATCATTTCCACTGAAAATGATATCATCAACATAAACAACTACAATCAACATCCTATTACCTTGCACTTTGAAGTAGAGATTGTTGTCAGCAAAACCTTTCCTGAATGCTTGCTTTGTCAAATATCTATCCAATCTTGCATACCAAGCTTTGGGAGCTTGCTTCAGTCCATACAACACCTTCTTCAATTTACAGACCATGTCCGGTTTGTCAAACAACTAAAACCCTTCAGGTTGTTCCATATGCACTTCTTCCTCCAATTCACCATTCAGAAAAGCTGACTTAACATCCATCTGATACACTTTAAAGTCCTTATGGGCAGAAAATTCCAAAAAAAATCTAATAGCTTCCATTCTGGCCACATGGGCAAATGTTTCTTCAAAATCTATACCTTCAACTTGTGAATATCCTTTGCATACCAATATTTCCTTATTCCTTACTACTTCTCCATTTTCATTTAGCTTGTTCCAAAACACCCAATCACAATTTTGTTCACAGGCCTAGGGACTATTTCCCATGTTTGATTCTTTTCTATCTATTGTAATTCCTCTTTCATAGTTCTCATCCAACTTTCATCTTCACATGCTTCTTTTACAAATTGAGGTTCTATTTTAGAAAGTCAACACAAATTTACCTCAACTACAACTCTGCTTCTTGTCTTCACACCTTCACTCTTGTCTCCAATTATCTGATCTTCTAAATGATTCTTCTGTACATATTTAGGAGTTCTAGCAGTAGGTTCCAGTTCATTCTCTTCTTGTTCTTCCACTTTTTCTTCTTCTTCTTTCTCTTCTTCTTCCTTCTCCTTATTTTCTTCAAGTACATGTCCATAGATAGGATCATCTGGTTCAACTTCAATTATCTCAATAGGTTTGTGTATGTCTTCATCAACTTTCACATTAGCACTTTCAATAATCTTACTTAATCCTTAGTTAAAGGATGATCCCACAATAATGGGTTACAGTTTTTGGCCAAACTTGACATTAAAATCAAGATTTTTCACCAGACATCCACTTTCTTACACCTATAGGAGCTAAACCATTAAGGTTTTGAAGATGAATCAAACTCATTATTTGTTAGATATTTTGTGTATATTCTAATTATTTTAAAAAAAATAAATTAAAAAATAAATTGTGAATCATTTTATGTAATTTTTAATAACTTATTTTTTCTACTAATCAACATTTTGAAAAAGTGATGTTTACTTCGGCCTGTGTAACTTTTTTTATAGATAGGATATAATTATAATTTTTAAAATAAAATTTTTTTAGACCAATATCTAGGGAATGGATATTTTTTCATAATTTTTTGTTACATATTTTTTTTAAATTAATTTTCCAAGTTAGCGTAATTATAACTTGGATAGAGGTGTACTTTGGCCCACATAACTTTTTTGCATTCATTTAAGATTAACTTATTCTTTTTTTGGAATAAGGACATCAATACCTGGTGGACATGTATTTTTTAGAAAATTTTTTCTCTATTTTTCTATTTTTTCATATGTGTGAAATAAAGAACTTGATGTTCATTAAAAATCCTACATTCACAAGAAATAAAAAATAAATATAATAATGAAATTAAACATATTTAAAATTATACTTTTGGGAAGCTTATAATAAGAGATACATGCTTACAAAATATAAATTTTAAAGAATTCATTTGATCACCCAAAAGGTAAATCAAAAGTGGTTTTTTTATCAATATTTTGATAAGTGTAGAGGAGACTCGATTATAGGTATGGTTTAAATCTAACAAGGTTCTATCCAAGGGGGTTTGATCTAAGGGGGTTTGATCAGTCCCTCTTTAATTAAAATAATTTAAATGGAACCTTTAAATTCATAAATCATTGTATTTTCTAAAAATATGTGATTTCAGGGAAAAATCAAGATGTCCCAAAAAGTGTAACCCATTATTGTGTCAGCACCGTAAAAAATCTGTATGCCTTGATGGTAGTAGAGTATCCAAGAAATATTCCTTCATCATATCTAGCGTCAAACTTTCCAAGATTTTCATCATCTCTTTTAATATAGCATCTACTTCCAAATACCTTAAATATTTCACAGTAGGAGTCTTACCATTCCATAACTCAAAAGGTGTGTTTGTGTTGTTGTGTCTGATCTGAACTCTATTAAGAACATAAACAATAGTATGTATCACTTCTCTCCAATATACATCTGGCACATTGGAATCTTTCATCATAGTTCTAGCAGCTTCCTATTATGTCATGTTTTTCCTTTCAACTACTCCATTCTGTTGTGGGGTTCTCAAAGCAGAAAACTATATTTTTATGCCATGCTTTTCACATAATGCATTAAATTCACTAGAAGTGAATTCACCACCTCTATCAGATCTCAAACACTTGATTTTCAAATTTACTTCATTTTCCACTTTTGCTTTGAATACCTTAAACCTATCCAGAGCTTGATTCTTTTCTCTAAGAAATGCAACCCATGTCATTTGAGTATAATCATCAATAAGCAACATAAAATACTTGTCTCCATTCAGGCTTCCAGTTCTAGTTGGACCACAGAGATCAGTGTGTACTAACTCTAGCATTTCGGTAGTAGAATGATCTTTTCCCTTAAAGTTACATCTTGTTTGCTTCCCCAATTGACAACTTCTACATATAGCATTAGTAGGTCTTGTGATTCTAGGCAGCCCTCAAAAAATCTCCTTTGCACTAATCTTGACTAGGTTATCAAAGTTCATATGTCCCATTCTTTGGTGCCATAACCAACTTTCATTGATTTGAGATACAATAAAATGACCATCAACTCCCTTCAATGGATAGATGTTTTCATGATTTATTCTTCCAACAACAATCATATCTCCATTTCTGGATCCTTTTTTGATTTCACAGGTATTGTTCTGAAACACAAGTTTAAAACCATTGCTACACATCTGACTTACACTCAGAAGGTTATGCCTCAAACCCTTCACATAATATACATTATCAGTATTGTGCACTCCATTAAAACTAATTGAACCTTTACCACATATCTTAGCTCCTAAATAATCAACGAACATAACTATAACACCATCATATTTTTCAAGTCTAGTGAACTTACTCTTATCGTCGGTCATATGATTTGAACATCCACTATCAATTACCCAGTAGTCTTCATCCTGTCTTGCATGAAAAGTGGTAACCAAGGTACCTTCCATCATATTCTTCTTAACCTCCAGAGCCTTCTTACTTACACATTTTCTAGAGTTAGTGGATATAGATTTATTTTCCAAAGCTAAGAATAAGCATTCACTATCATCAACCTCATTGTCAGACTTGTCACTAGAAATACCTGCCTATTCCTTAACATAGTACAACTTCTTATACTTCTCATCCTTCCTATCCTTATCCTTATAATCCTTTTTCTTTTTATGTGTAGCCATATTCAGACATCTCAAAGGATAATGACCAATGTTACCACAATTGAAACATTTAGAGGGTAAC